>SNQJ01S0048341.1:10818-47726 GCA_010110895.2 Picea sitchensis | reverse complement strand
ATTTATATGGTTTGTTTTAGAATTTTTTTTTATATATTTAATTTTTTAAGAAAAACATTCCTAAATCAACATAGATGATGATGATGATATCCTTATGGGGTGACTTATCTGATGTGTTCAAAGGACGGTGATAAAACTCTCCATGTATGTTTGAGAAATGGAAGAGTGGGTTTGCAGGTGCAATATCTTGTTCAATAGGTAGTCTGAGTAATGAAATATGGGAAATGATGGGTAGGTATGCCATAATGGAAGAAACAAGGTTGTAACTTCATATTGCTAGTATTCTACTCAGGAATGTCGATTTCATGGAGGAAGTAGGTGGCCTTGGTTTCTCTAATAACACTAGAATTGAGCCTAGTCTTGGCTCCTCTGCATTATTCTCAAAGTTAATGGTTAGTATCTAGTTTCTTTTGGTTAATTCTTATGTTCTAGATTTTTTTTGTTTTATAGTGTTAGAGTTTCAAGGTCTGTGTTCAAGGATTCTAGTTTTTTTGAAGAAATTGGGAGGGAGGAGCACTAGTTTTCTTGGGATATGTTCTTCTCCCTGGATATGGGTTTCAACATAACCAGTGATATGCATCATTATCTTGTCTCCCTTGAGAAACTATTGGTAGTATTCTCACTCAAAAACTTCGGTCTCTTGGAAATTGAATTATTGGGGATTATTGTTTCTATGTACTCATGGGTTTCTACTCAACCCCTTTTTCCATGGCCCTTGGTAGTAAATCTCACAATATTTAGCTTTGTCAGCTGTAAAACTAACCTAGAACCTCTTGGTCGATAAGTATAATGAGATATCACTTAGAAAAAATCCTTGAACCTTGTAGAAAGGAGCTTGAGGAAGGATGAAAGATACCCCTAGAAACACCCATCCCCACTATCTTCCTCATTATTCAACCAGGTTTCAGAAAGGCACCATTAAATAAAAGAGGTGATTCCATTCTAGATTCTCTATTGAAATGAAGGAGGATATTGTAAATATGGAAAATTCTATGGAACATAGAAGGAGAAGAGTGTCTAAAGAGAAAATTGAGGAGGAATATATTGGATCTCAGACCTAGTGTTTTCAAGAACATGAGACACCAATATCTTTAGGATGATTGAGCTCTATTGTCCTAATAAATCCTTTGTTGTTTAAGCAGTGGAGGACAGGGGCGTCTGACTTTCAAACTATTCACCAAAAGTTGGATCTCATGGAAAAAAAATGACACATTCTTCAAAAGACTCTTTGTTGTCTATATCATAGTATATGATTGTTGAACAACTAAGAGGGGGGGTGAATCAGTTGTTACTGTGCTTAAACAAGTATACCCATTTTAAGTTCTTCACAGAACACTCAATCAAGATCACAATGATACAGGGAAGTAAGCACTAGAATATTAAACACCAATCACACACATGAAATACACAGAGATAGATATTTCCTGAGGAAACTCATAAAGGGAAAAACCTCTTCTTCTTGATATGATAAGTAATCTTTATTTTCTTTAGATTATCATTCTTATGAGCACCAACTCATTGTGAGGCTACCACCTCTGTCTTTCAAGCTGCAACTTGCTCAGAGCACCAACTCTTTGGTTTCTCAAGCACCCACTAGAAGGAAGCACCAACTCCCCGAGTGTTCTAGCACCAACTTCCAGTCACACAGGCACCAACCTGTATAACATAGAACAATAGTTCTCCCTTGCACCACCCTGCCACCCTAGTTTTTCTGGTTGTAACTAGATGGAAGCTACAACTCCATGTTCTTCAAGCACCCACTTAAAACTCTGAGGACACCAATCCTCCCAAGCACCCTGAAATACAAAAAAATTGTTACTAAAACTTATTACAATGATACAGTGTTTATCTATAGCTTAGCGGTCTGACCATTGTACTACTGCATTGATATGCTATGCTTGCATCAGTGTCTCCCTACTCGCATTCTTCTTTGAGCTTTATGTTCTTTTTCTCTGTCTCTGGCACACGTACCTCGGGCTTCTCTATCTTTCTCAGATATGCATTTCTATTCTATGCGCTATGCCTCTTCTCTCCTTCAGCTGCTGCACACAATCTGCTTTTACCCACATGAATCACTCTCCATAAAAACAACCTCCTCTTCTCTGTTCTACATATATTTATAATCCTAAGCCCTCTGCCAGATTATACAACTAACTGTTCGTCCCCTCTGGTGATGAAACTGAGTATGTTCTTCATTCATGGTCGTTATGCCGAGACTCTTTGGCTTCTCTGGTAGCTACAGTCTTCGATGCCTTCCATCTGTCAATCGTCTCTATGATGAGTATTTATACCACTGACAGATACCTTGAGACTCTTCAGCTTCTCTGGCAGTTATGTTACTCGTGAGATCATCATCAGTGCTCATTATGCTAAGATTCCTTAGCCTCTCTAGCAGTCGAGACTCTTCGTCTTCTCTGTCGATCACCCTGAAGCATCTTCGAATTCTCTTTGCAGAAACAATCAGTGGTTTCTGGGAGTTCCCTAGAGATCCTCCATGCACTCATGCTCTTAGTGCCTTTTTCCATTTCTGCGAAAAAATGCACAGTGGGCACTAGCTCTTCTAGCTAAGCCCCTTCCTTTCACACGACCACCAACGGTGACCAAGTGCCTAACCAATATTCATTTCGCGAAACTCTGAAATGGAGCCTAACACCGCTATCTCCTTCCCTTCTCTTCCACTGATGTGGCCACATGCCTACGCCAACAAGTGCTTCACAATTTCGCACTTCGGGACATTGCGAGATTTGTGAATTCGCTCACCTATCTTCTCCAAATTCTCGATCCCCAAATCAACGAATTTCTCGAGACCAGATCAACAGTCCTTGATTCCCTTGCAACTAATGACTTAGATCGACTTCGTGACTTCGTATTTTATGACTTTGTAAAGCATCTTCCTCTGTGCTCTAGATTCCTGAACTCCCGATATCCACAGGTGCCAAATCGATGGCTCACTCTCTTCAGTGATCCAACGGTCTAGATCTTACTTTTAGGAATTCTGACTTCGTTTTTCATCGTGCCAGATCAATGGTCCAGAATGCTTCCTCAATCAACGGTTGTGATCAAATTGCGATTTCGCGTTTCGCGACTTCGCGTCTCGTCTCCCTGGACAATCAACAGTCCAGATCTCTCCTTGATCCGACGGCTCAGATCATGTCGTGATTTCACGTTTCATGACTTTGGAGGTTAGAGCACCTCCTTCCTTTGACCCTTCAGTCAGCAAAATGATGATCTATTGCCACGTGTCCTTGCTAACGTAGTCTACCACCTATGTCTTGCTGACGTGGTCTGCCACATTCACCTCCTGGATTTGACGACCCAGATTATTCCCCGATCCAATGACTCAGATCATATCACGATTTCGCATTTCACGACTTTGGAAAATAGCTTCCTTTGTGCTATGATGATGTCAACTAGTGTGATGTGGCATGATGATGTCATGATGTCATGATGTCAACTATTGTCGATCATATCACGCGTTAATTCACCCAACTGGCTCATTGTTTATCCTCTCTCATGGAGTCTTCACTCCATTCATTCCTTCACTCACTCATCTTTCCTCCTTAGCATTTGGTTTGGGAAAGGAAATCATACCATTGAAGAACAACCATGGTTTTGTTGTCTGTAGAGATTGATTATGTAATCTAGCCATGATTTCAGGCCTTCATGTCTATGATGTGTTTTCCTTTGTCCATATTTGCTCACAACTGCGAGTCCTGAGAGTCTCGTCATGGAGATTCTGGACCAACTTCAATAGAGCCCTAGAAGGAGAAGGACTTCTTGACGGACTATGTGGGAGAGAAGGGTGGATGTCAATTCTCTTGGGTGGTGCAATCTTGGTATAAGAGACTTGGGTACTTGGATTTATATGAGTGCTAGAGAATCCTATGAGAGATTGAGTGTTGACTAGTTTTGGAATCCAAGTAATACTCTAGAACCATCCTTGTGGACTCATAGCCCTGGCTCAGGGGTGGCATTGATTTTGTGACTTGGAAGAACAATGTCTATTGTTGGGTAGAATGTCCTTGGTCTGTAGCTGGTTGGTGTCTTCTTTTATAAAAGATAAGTTCTCTCTGTTATGGTTTCCTTTTCTTGTGTATTTATTTCCACTGCATATTAAATGATTATATCTAATATTTGTACTTATATTAAGCATGCTTTCTAGTTAATGTTGTGCATGGTATATTGTGCATATCTTGTATGTTGTAGTATGAATATTGATCATTGCATGTATGTATTTCATGCTTCTTTATTATTTAATTGTTATCAAAGTTTCAAAATCACCCAAGAGGTTCGTTCTTGGTGTGGCATGCCTAGCCTATGGGAGGTTGGGTATGTTTCAGAGAAGAATTCTAGTGGCATTTCCCAGCTTGGGTGGTTGGGTACATTACAAATTCATATCATAGCTTCTAGTTCAAACACCATAATGTTACGGGCCAAAACAAGTGCGGATCGAGAAGATTCGCTGTCATAGATTTTATATATCTGGGCCAATTTGGGGAAAAACGGTGGAAATGTTTGAGTGAAATCCCCCACATTCGTGAACATATCTGAGTTTGAATGATTCTAGGATTTTCTAAGAAGTTAATGGATTCGATCTACAGGTTGCAGAGCCGATTTCGACTTAGAAGGTCAAAACATTCGAGTTTTAATGGTCACTATAATGTTGGATAGAGGATGGAGAATCAACGGTTGAGATCATGTTCGATCTTGGATCAACAGTCCCGATTTGTCCTTGAAAATTTTAAAAATTTGAATGTTTACAAAGTTTGGCCAAATTACCAAATAGGCGGCTGAGATCAATTCAACAATTTGAAAAATGAGGAACATTGACGGTTCGTATTCATTTCGGTTGTTTGGGGAGTTGGATAAAATCAATGATCAAGATCATATTCATCGGGAGATAAACAACCCAGATTCACCTATGATTTTGTTGAAAATTCTAAGTGTGGGAGTTCACCAACAAAAATCATCGACGACCGATGGTCGTGGATCGACAAGTTGGGTGAAGGGTTGAAGATCAACCAAAGAAAATATTCAATCAATAATGTCCGATGGTCGGGGATCGAAAGATTTTGGCAAAGTTATTTTCTAGACAAAGAAAAGCTTCGAAGTCCTGAACTCTGGAGTAAACTTGATTATTCGTGTTTAAGGAAACGTGTCCACAGATCAACCTATTCGGGAATTCTACATTTGGGGGATTTGTTGTGTAGTGTGGAGAATTCTCCTGAAGTTTCTAAGTTCCGAAGTCCCAAATTCATGAGGCACTAGAGTGACGTGGCATGATGATGTCAACTAGTGTGACGTGGACACACTTAATCCTTGCCATGTGTCACCATGTCTCATGTTTTTCAAAGACTGTTCATGTCATTTAGTATATGACACGTGTCACTCGTCAGATAGGGCCACATGTCCATGCCATATTTTATACCACGTAACACCCCCCTTGGTTCTTAGTTATTGACGAAGACTCTGGGATTTCTCCAGTTTGGTGTTCTAAAGGAATGAAGTGTGATGAAGGTGAAACCCTCGAAGCTCTAAAGAGAAGAGTAAATCCTCACCGTTGATTGGGAGAGGACACGTGGCAATATATCTTGTAGTCTAGATACATGCCACTCCGTAGGATTCAAGGAATAAGTAGTTGGGGTGGAGGTCTCCCAAAGGCTCGAATTCTAGAGTCCATATGAGACATTATTTATAGCTGAGACATCGTGTAAGATCCCAAGTTCCGAAGACTTGGTACTCCGGATAATTTGTGTTGCAGGTTTCTTTGAGTCAAGAAATCTCAAAGGCCAAAGTTAATTTCCATAATTGATCGGGAGATGTTACATGGAGAAAGGAGAGGACCTTATTTCGACACTCCAAGAGATCTGGGGAGAGGTTCTTTAGAAAGACCTGAAGCATGGATCTTTGAAGGCAATCCCAGTCATTGATCAGGACAGGATACATGGCAATAGATATTGCAATTCGAAGACTTGGCACTCCAAAAGAGTTGAGAGTGTGGACAGTCCATAAATCCTGAAGCCCATATTCTTGGAGCTCCTATTGTCCATTAATCTCATCCCTCCATCTATTTTAAACCACACGATCTCAAATATAATAATTCTAACGCAGAAAAGTGTGCGGAAGGATTTGGCCCGCGGTTTCGAGCCATGGTCACTTGGGAAAATGGTTTGAAGGAAGCGCCTATGCAGAAGTGATTTATGTATCGGCCTAGGGATAACATGGAAGGGTAATTTATATATATTCTTCACAATTTGAAATGATCTATAGCATTATTGACAAATTTTGTTTATCATTTGCTTAATTTTGACAAAATGGTGACTTGGACATTTTGCAGAATTAAGGGATTTAAACTTATCAACTCAGAATGCATATTGAAGAAATGGAAGAAGGCGAGGGAGCTTCTAGCCATGATAAAGAGGCCGAAGGCAAGAATACCATAATTGGCAATGCAGAGATAGAATCCAATGGATGCAAGGGCTGAGGGGAGCAAGAAAAATTGCTAGAAACTGTGAAGAGCCTGAAAAATAGAAGTGCAAAGCTACAAGGAAGACAACGAGAGGTTTATGAGAGAGAAAAGTCAGATAAATTCTTGAGTGATACAGACATTAAATCAGTTGTAATGTCAAGACAATAATGGCTTAAAGAAAGATGAAGAAGGAAGATGTCATGAAAGAAGATATGATCACGGAAGAGCGGGTTATTCCAGAAGTTCTAGCAAAGCTCATAGACACCACTCACCTCCTTACTCAGCACAAAATTTTTATACATTTGAATATTCCTTAAGAGACCATAGGTGTATCCTGTTAGGAACCAAAGAACGAGACATGGGGTGGAAAGTTTGCAAGGAGAGATGAGGAATCTCAATCCACCATCCTTTGATGGTGAAAGAGAAAGGGGAGATGATGTTGAAGCATGGTTGCTTGGACTTAAGAGATATTTCCAATTGCACAACTATTGATCAAGTCTAGAAGCCATAATTTCCAGCTACCACTTACATGGGAAATTTGCAATGTGGTGGGATCAACTGAAGCAAGTTGAACATATTAATGAGAATAGGATCACTTGGAAGAAAATCAAGAAGTATTTCCAGAAGGAGTACCTCTTAGAGAATTTATATGACAATAAAACTAAGGATTTCTTTGAACGTAGACTGGGAAGCATGACCATGGAAGAGTATGAGAATTAGTTCTTGGGGTTGTTAAAGTATGTTGGGTTTTTAAACAATGAAAAGGTAAATATACAAAGGTTCTTGAGTGGGCTTCCATCCTTTTCCGAAAAAAATATTTAGCATGATGAGACCAAGACCTTGATTGATGCCATCAGGAAGGCTACATACATATATGAGCAAGTCCAGGGCAGAGAGTCCATGCAAAAATATTGGAAAGATAAGAAAAAGTATAATTCTGATCAGAGGAGGAAGGGACTTAAACCTCCTTTCAATAGAAATGAGCCTAATAAAAATCATGAAGACCAGTATGCTAAGGATGATTCCAAGAAAGAAGAATCCTTGGGAAAAATGGGAATACCACCAATCCAATGTTGGGGATGCAAAGAAGATCACTTGTACAAGGATTTACCACATAGAAAGGACAGAGCGAAGACTGTACACAAAATCCAAGAGGCTACAATAGTAGAAGATATGGAAAGGATTTATGAATCCTTAGATGATCGAAAAGAAGAATACCAATCCAACATGATCGAGGTGGAAGGTAAGATCATAAATCATTATGTTGCTATTTTAATTGATTTAGGAGAAAGTCATTGTTACATTGATCCTAAAATAGTGGATAGTTTACATTTGGAGAAAAGTAAGCTTGGAAAATAAAGTTTGGTTCAGCTAGCCACTGGAACCAAAAGGAGAATCCATGAGGTGGTTAGAAGTATTTCCATAAGTCTTAATGGTGTGAATACTAGTGTTTATCTAAATATCATACCATTGGGGTCTTATGATATTATAATTGGAATGGATTCGTTGGATAAGCATTATGTTGTCCTAGATTGTCATAGCAAGAAATTTACATTTCTTGATGGAGATAGAAAACATAGCATTGTGAAAGGTGTTATGAGACTGATCTCTATAAGGGAGATTTCATCCTTACAGGTGAAGAGATATTTCAGAAAAGGATTTCAATTGTATGCAACCCATGTGGAGGAGAAAAAATATACAAAGGGGCTAGGCCTTGAAGATTTCTCGATACTACAAGAATTCAAGGATGTATTCCAAGAAATATCGGGGTTTCCACCGAAAAGGGAGATAGATTTATTGATTGATCTAGTGCCAGGATCTGCCCCAGTGTGAAAAAAAACTTACAAAATGAGTACGACTGAGTTAAAAGAATTAAAAACACAGTTGGAGGAATTTTTGTAGAAAGGGTACATATGTCCAAGTGTTTCACCTTGGGGAGAATCAATACTCTTTGTCAAAACGAAAGATGGAACCTTGGGGATCTATATTGACTTTTGACAGTTGAATAAGTCTACTATAAAGACCACATATCCTGTACCCATAATTTATGACCTCTTTGATCAGCTAAGAGGAGCAAAGATGTTTTCAAAGATAGAATTGAGATTAGGATACCATTAGGTAAGAATCAAGGAATAAGACATCCATAAGACAACCTTTCGAACCAGGTATGGGCATTATGAATTTGTAGTGGTTCCATTTGGATTGACCAATGCACCAACTATCTTTATGTTCTTAATGAATGAATATTAAATGAATATTAATAAATTATTTGGTTAAGTTTGTCATAGTATTCCTGGATGACATACTTGTATATTCTAAGTTTTAGGAGGAGCATGAACATCACCTAAGACTGGTATTACAAGTGTTGAGAGAAAATTAGTTGTATGCCAATATGAGGAAGTGTTCTTTTTATCAAGAACAGATCCATTACTTGGGAACATTATTTCAGAATAGGCTATATAAGTGGATCCATAGAATATTGAAGCCATTAGAGGATGGCCAACACCCAAGAATGTTTCAGAATTCAAATATTTTATGGGGTTAGTTGGTTACTACAAAAGATTTATAGCAGGGTTCTCTAAGATTGCCCATCCCATCAGTTATTTGAAAAAGAAGGGAATTAAATTTGAATGGGCAGCAAAATGTGAAGAAAAGTTTAATTTGCTGAAGGAATTACTTACTCGTGCACCTATTTTGAAGATTGTTGGCTGAAATGAGAATTTTGTGGTATGTACAGGTGCATGCAAGGAAGGGGTTGGTGGAGTCCTCACTCAAAATGGGTATGTCATTTGTTATGAGTCCATAAAGCTTAAGGAAAATGAGATGAACTATGCCACACATAATTTGGAGCTTGCTTCCATTGTTCATGCATTGAAGATGTGGAGGAATTATCTCATGGGAAAGAGATTTGAATTAAGAAGAGCCCACAATGGTCTAAAGTATCTTTTTGAACAACCAACTTTGAATGCCAGGAAAACAAGATGGTTGGAATTTTTCAAGTGAATACGACTTTGCTATCAAACATATCAAAGGAAAAGAAAATAAAGTTGTTGATGCACTTAGTAGAAGAGTGCATCTCATGCAAGCTACAACTGTGAGTATGAATCAGTCTGACTTGAAGAGCAAAATTTTAGATGTTGTTACATATCAGCATTACCTATAGGTAAAGTAAAGCTTACAACAAGGAGATGTACAACAGAAAGTGAAAGAGTATGAGATAAATGGAGATGGACTACTTATGCATAAAAATAGAATTTATGTTCCTATTTCCAGAGAAATTAGGAATTTGGTATTAAAACAAATGCATAATGTTCCATATGTTGGACATCCTGGTTACCAGAAAACAATTACAAAAGTAAGAATACAATTCTTTTGGTCGGGGATGAAAAAGGATGTTGTTGATTACATCGCGAGATGTTTGGAATGTCATAAAGTGAAGGTTTAGCATAGACACCCAATGGGTTTTCTACAACCATAACCAATTCCAGAGAAGAAATGGGCAGTGATAACCATTGACTTTATAACTAAATTCCCAGGACAACAAGGAAACATCATTCAATCATGGGAGTGGTTGATAAATTGAAAAAGGCTGCTCATTTTGTTCCTCTAAAAAAAATCATACATCAGCTAATATTGCATAAATTTTCATGAGGGAAATTGCTAGGCTACATGGGATACCTAGGACAATTGTCTCAGATAGAGACACTAAGTTTACCTTAAATTTCTCGAAGATATTATTAAAGATTTGGTACAAATAGGAACTTTAGCACAACATAACATCCACAATCAGATGGGAAGACATAGAGGGTCAACCGATTAATTGAAGACATGTTAAGAATGTATGTGATGGATAATCCATATAAGTGGGAAGATTACCTGCACTTGGTTGAGTTTGCCTATAATAATTGGTATCAAGATTCATTGAAGATGAGACCATTTGAAACCTTGTATGGTAGAAAATGGAGTACTCTAGGAAGCTGGGACAACCCAACAGATAGAGTGGTACTTGGGCCAGAGCTGCTCAAGGAGATGGAAGACCACATGGTTAATATTAAGTAGAATTTAAAGGAAGCTCAGGATAGGAAGAAGGTTTATTTTGAAAAGAATAGCACAACAAGATAATTTAAAGTAGGAGAGCATGTTCTTTTGAAATTAAATCCCAAGAAGAGCTCTTTAAAGTTGGGTAGTTGTACAAAGCTGACAACTAGATTTTATGGTCCATTTGAGAAATTGGACATAATAGGTTTGTTTTCATACATGCTTGCATTGCCTATTTCCATGAATGTACATAATGTATTTCATGTCTCTTTTCTAAAGAAATATGTACATGATCCTAACCATGTTGTTGATTGGCATCTAATTTAGGTAGAGACAGAGGGAGACTTTCAGGTCTAGCTAGTGCGAATACTCGACAGAAAAGTCAAAATGCTCTAGAACAAAGTTATAGAGATGATAAAAGTTCAGTGGACCTGTTACGGTCCTGAAGATGCTACTTGGGAGCATTAATATGCCATGCAGGCAAAGTACCCACAACGTTTTGAATAAATTTTGGAATTTTGATTCATGTTTTGTATATGCACTGAGGACAGATCCAAAATAAGGGGGACGAGATGTAACATCCTGGTTTCTGACCCCCCATATTAAATAATGTATTGTTACATTGCTGAGAGTCTAGAGTGCCCAAAATATTATGAAAAGGCTAGTGTTCCTAAGAAATGTAGCGTGTGATCATTATTAATAATAAATACATCGCTGGATTCTAGAAGGAAAAGGACTAGAGTTATAGGCGGCTATGATTCCATAAGAGAGGGGGCTTGAGGGGCTAAGTGTTTATTTCATTTCTTTAATTACCCATTTTGTGTAATGGGGGGAAATCAATTACATGAGCTCTTGGGGGAAGTCCAAGAGGTTATTGATCCCCACGAATTACAAAAACCCATCCCTGGTCTGTGGAACGGGTTCTCTGGTTCTCTCGTTCATTTTGGTCATTCTTTCTCTCTCATTCCCATCCCCATTTTGGCTCTATTGTTGGTCACCTAACATGTTCATTCACCCATCTGGTTCATTGTTCATCCTCTCTTGTGGAGTATACACTCCATTCATTCTTTCACTCACTCATCTTTCCTCCTTATCGTTTGGCTTGGGAAAGGAAATCATACCATTGAAGAACAACCAAAGTTTTGTTGGATGTAGAGATTGTTGGTGTAATCCAGCCATGACTTGAGGCTGCATGTCTAAAATGCATTGACTTGTGTCTATATTTGCTCATATTTGCAAGTCGTGAGAGTCTCAACATGGAGATTCTAGACCAACTGCACTGGATCCTTGGAAGGAGAATGACTGCGTCATGGACTCCTTGGTAGAGAAGGGTGGAGGTCCACAATCTTGGGTGGTGCAGGATGGGTAGAAGAGAGATGGGTACTTGGATTATTCTGAGTGCTGGAGAATCCTGTGAGAGGTTGAGTTCTGACTGGTTTGGGAAGCCAGGTAACACTCTAGAACCGTCCTTGTGGATTCAAAGTTCTGTCTTGGGGGTGACATTGTTGTTGAGACTTGGAACAACAGTGTCTCCAGTTGGGTGGAACGTCCATGGTCTAGAACCAATTGGTGTATTTTTTTATAAAAGATAAGTGCTCTCTGCTATGGTTTCATTTTCTTGTGTATTTATTTCCGTTGTGTATTAAATGATTATATCCGAGATTTGTACTGATAATATGCATGCTTGCTAGTTAATGTTGTGCATGGTATATTGTGCATGTCTTGTATGTTGTAGTATGAATCTTGATCATTGCATGTATGTATTCCATGCTTCTTTATTATTTAATTGTTATGAGAGTTTTAAAATCATCCAAGAGGTGCGTTCTTGGTATGGCATGCCTGGCCTGTGGGAGGTTAGGTATGTTTTAGAGAAGAATTGTAGTGGCGTTTCCCAGATTGGGTGGTTGGGTACATTACAATATTCATTTCCAACTTTGCTGGGTTAATTAAACTTATTACATCCATGCTGAGAAATGTGAATGAGTTAAAGTGGACACTTGAATCTATAAATTCTTTTGATCAAATTAAACAAGGATTGACTTAGGCACCTGTTCTTATCATCCCTGATTATTCAAAATAATTTCTGATATTTTCTTTTTCCTCAAATGATACATTGGTTGTTGTCCTTCTTTAGAAAAACTCAGATGGAATGGAGCAACCTATTTCTTTTTTCAGCAGGGCTTTGAGAGATGTTGAAGTCAGGTATGACATCATGGAGAAGCAAGGGTATGATTTTGTCAAATCTCTCAAATATTTTAGAGTATATGTTCTACATTCTAGAATTATTTCTTATGTCCCTTCAACCTCTGTTAAATATATCCTAATTAATCCTAACATAGATGGAAATAGAAGTAAGTGGATTGCCAAAATTCTAGAATTTGACCTTGAGATGAAACCTACCAAGCTGGTGAAAGGACAAGGTTTATCTAGATTGTTAGTTGAATCAAATTGTAAGGAACTTGGGGTTAATTTAATGAATGTAGATTATGTATATCAGTAGACTGATATTACTAGCAACAACTCACATATCAACCCCAAATTGATAGAGTGTATTTCGTACAAGGACATCATCCATTTCTTGCAGACATTGCAACCTCCTAATGGACTTGATAAGACTAAGTTGAGGGATTTAAAGATCAAATAAATTAGATATTTCATTGTTGATCATGTTCTATATTGGAAGGATCCTGTACGGGTTCTTTTAAGATGCTCAGACCCAGATGAGCCATAGCAAACCAAGACTGATTTTCATGATGGCCTATGTGGAGGTCATCATTTTTGGCGGACCACAACCTTCACACAGGGAAACTCCACCTATGACAGATCCCACTCTTGCAAAGGTTCCTTCAAGAAAACACACAAGTCTAAGAGGTAGAAAGTTGGTGTTTCCTTTACCCGTTGCAGCTGACAAGGTCAAATATAGGAGGCCTCTTACTAGAGAAACAACCAAGCAAGAAATCCATGTGAAGGATGATGCAATAGGAGTTTTGCCCAAGAGGAAAGGAAAATCCATAGCTTTTGAAAATCCTGTTGAAATTTTTGATATCACTACTCATCAAGAAGAGAGAAATCCCACATTCAAAAGGCTCAAAAGACAAATTAAAGATGAAAGGGATGAATTTGATAAGATGATAAAGGAAGTATTGAATGTGAGAAGGAAATTTGAGAAAGTGATCGATATTCATCGTAAGTCCATTGACAAGAAAACATTTATGGCTAAAATATTCTTTCCCCTCCACAGGATGCTCAAAAATCTTTACAGAAAAAACATATATTATCAAGCTCATATTAGAAAGCTAAAGGAAGAACTGCAACCTTTTAAAGAGGAGTTGGCCAAGAGAAATATGGACATTTTGGCTAAATTTGCTACCAGGAGAAGCTCCTGAGTTAAAAAATGAAGAAGTTGAACCTCCTTAAACAATATAAGTTTTTGACAAGTTTCCTGTTAATGGATTTTTTGAAATTTTGAGGATGGTTATGCCTTAGAAACCATGTTTATCCCTTGGGATGTTCTCTTCTAGTCATGTACCAAGATCATAAGTTGTTACAATAGTTTGGGGAAATGGAGCTAGTTTTTGGAACACTTTAAGGCTTTATCAAATGAAATAAGTTGACAAATGAAAGTTCATAGTGCCTAGCACTGCGAACTGGCCGATAAAAACAGGCGTTGCGAACTCATGTTTTGGAGTTTTGAAGGGAGGAATAGTTTCCAGGTGTCAAATATGCATGCAAGCTAGTTGTATGATGGTAAGTTATGAGCTAGGAGGCAACTTGCCAAAGGGAGATGCGCTTAAAGGGACACTTCATCATCCATAAAGAAGATGTTGAAGATGTTGCCAACATTAACCTAAATTTTAGCATTTTGTTTTATTTATGTTGAACAACTGTATTCACGCCACCATTAGGCATATGAATCTTATGTAGGAGTGGTTATTTGAATTGCAAAGCTGTAAATGACAACCTAGGATATACGATAGGCATTGTAAGTTTGAAGCAGGGTTTAAATGGTTATAAAAAGACTCATATTTTGATGTTGTCTATGTAACAAATATATGTCCTATTGTATGTACCATACCTGTGAAACTTTGGATAATAGAAATTAGTCCTTTTCCTTATCATCTTGTTTCTATATTATTCTGATTGTAGTGTATTGAATGCTTCAATTGGATTAATTGTATCTTTGTTGCAATGGAGGATCTGTTATGATAGTGTTTATAATTATATCATAGTTTCCTTTTGATTGTAAGAATTTCTTGTGTCAGAAGGTTTTTCATCATATTTCTATCAATGCTACTTGATGTAGATGGTAGGCATATTACACCTTTCTTATTGAAGTCTTCCACCTATCCACTTTATTTCTTAAATCATGATCTAAGTTACTCAAAGCCTTATTTGTTGGTGCATATTGTATGGAGTGAGTTGTGATGACATTATTTTTTTGATTTTTTATTCTTTTACCACCATATCATAAAAACGTACCTTTAACATTATGATGGGTGTTGAGCTTACACTTTAGCAATCAAAGTGTGACTTTCAATGCTAACAGTACAAAACAATTCTCTCACACGTGCGACCTTATTCACTCCTCACTCTTGGGATAGATTCACCGCCTTTCATACTTCCACTTTGTTGAGTGCACCAATCCTCATAGTACAAGTGAAAACTCACTTATGCTAGCTCCATCATGCTTCCACACACTCTACATGATAATATAAAATGTCACAATGACTTTTCTCCTTTATATACAATCCTTATGGGTCACCATATAATCCCCTCCACAAGTCCACATCATCTTAGGATTTTCTTGTGGGTGTGAAGCCCACAAATCCCATCACCAAACCCATGAAGCCCCCGCTCAAATCCAAGGGGTTTTTCACCAAACTGGAAGTGTGATGTGGTTCCCAAGACAATTTCCACATTCCCAACACCTAGGTTCATGTGAGAATACCTTCCCGAGGCTATAAAAATCAACATAATGATTATTTTGTCTCTACCCCATCAATGGTTGAATATCTATTTGATGTGGATGTTCCTAGTAACAATCATTCTATGTTAGTCTATCCCACTTTTAAGTAAAAAATACCATGACCATGGTAATTTTAGAATGTCATTTCTAGTCCATGCATATAACTCAGTGGTGACTCTTGGTGAGGTTGTGAATATGTCTATGTATTATATATCTAAATTTAAATGAAACACTTCTATCATGTGAACTACAAGCCAAGTTGAAAGTAAAAATTTTATCTCAAGAAATTCCTCATATATGATCTAGATATGGATCAAAGGACAAGTATTCTATGGGGACTTTGAGAGGAGATATTAGGTGCAATATAAGTAATTTTTTCTACACATCAACATCTCATGCCTATACATTTTATGTTTCTTCATCCACTAACTAGGTGATGGAGTATCATCGCAATAGAATTCTTGATCTAGGTGGGAAAATAAATGACAACCATGATTTAGCAAGGAGATGGCACTTGGAAAAAGTGATAATGGTAAGAAATAAAGGTGGGTCATTGTTAAAGATAATCATTCATAAGAGAGAATGAATTGTTCCATGCCATATGAATTCAAAGACAAATTCTACTCTCAAGCATATAGAAGAACAATTCATGCTCTGCAAACTGCTACTTATTGTTCCTTGGGAATTCTGAGAGGGGATAGTGTTGTGGAGTTGGGGTTTCAAATTGAAAGAAGAAGCAATATCATGGAAGAACCATACCAATATAGACTTATTGGTAATATACTTGAGGTAGAAATCCCTTCCTATTTTAGGGGGTGAACTTCTCATGTTGCTTCACAAAAGAAAAATCAAATCTTTAATGTAGTGGCCTCCACAATATGGGAGAGGGTTACAAGAAGGGATGATTTTAGGGGCTAAATTTCCCTGATGGGATAATTTTCCATGGTTTTTCCAAAAACGAGATTCACTATTTTAAAAATGATTTGCCCAAATTCTATAGGATAAAATTATTTTACCTTAAAAATCGCCAAAATTTTATAAAAATTATATAAAATACATAGAAATTTGAATATTTAAAAAAACTATCGTCAACCATTTATAGTTGACATATGAAGGATTAGTAATATTCGCCAAGGTTTCTACATTTTAAAATAAATTTCCATCCTTAAAATCATCCCTGGTTACAAGATGATTTGTTTTCATCATTTAAAGGGGCACATAAAGTAAGACAAAAGTTCATACAATTTGGATTAGCAGGATATTCAAGTAGACACAATAATACTTGCACTGATCCCAATAGTAGTTCTCAAATAATTCTATCAGAGGATAATGTTGGAAATAACACATAGACTAAATCTGATCCAACACCTTCAAGGGAAGCTTTGTTACAATGCTCACATCCGTGTACTTTGTAGCAACAATAATATGTACAAAGAAAATGTTATTTTAGGCTAGATGTTTGAGAAATATTGTGTTCCTACTTTTCTCACTTACTATACCCTTATTGTTAGATATTGTAAATATGGAAGTGTAGAGAAATCACTAACACTTTATGAGGAAATAACTAGACACGATATTGTGCCTAATTCTATCACTTACAATAAAACCATAGAAGTATTGTGCAAGAGAGGTAAAATGGATAAAGTGTCCAAGTTCTTGTAGAAAATATCAAAAAGGGGATTTAAGCATGATTTCTTTATATACATGAGTGTAATTTGTGGACATTGCAATCACATTAATTTGGAAGATTCTTTCATGATTGTAACACCCTAGGTTTTGAGCACCCATTTTAAATAATGTACGGTTACAATGTTGAGAGGCCTGAGTGCCCAAATAATTATTAAAGGGCCAGTATGCCCAAGATGTAATGTTTTGATAATTATTAATAATAAAAACATTGTTGGCTGCTAGACGAATAAGGACTAGAGTTATAGGGGGCTATGATTCCACAAGAGAGGGGGCTTGAGGGGATACATTTTTATTCCTATGTTAATTAGCCTTTTTTCCTAAGGGAAGGGATCAATTATGCGAGTTTCTTGTGGAAGGCTAGGAGGTTCTTGATTTCCCCAGGAAGTTACTTAAACCTTCCTTTGGTCTGATGGGGGGGTTTGAATGATGGCTTGTTCGTTGATTTCCTGTACGTTCCTTCATTTCCCTCGTGCAATTTCATGCACCCCCTTACCCATTCATGGGCACATCCTCATTCGCATCTTGGCTTGGGAAAAGGGAAATGAACTGCTGAAGATTAGCCATGGGATAGTTGGTTGTAGTGGTTGCTGGTGTGATCCAGCCGTGATTTGAGGCTTGCATGTTTGAGATACATTGGCCTATGTCCAACGTTGCTTAGAGCTATGAGTCTTGAGAGTTCCAGTGTTGAGATTCTTGACCAATTCCGTTGGAGCCCAAATCAGGAGAAGGATTGCCTAAGGGACTACATGGAAGAGAAGGGTGGAGGTTCGTTCTCTCGGGTGGTGCAAGTTGGGTAGAAGAGAGATGGGTACTTGGATTGTTGTGAGAGCTAGGAAGTCTGTGAGAGCTTGGGTGCTGAATGGTTTGGGAAGACAAGTAACAATATGGAACCGTCCTTATGGATTCATATCCCTGGCTCGGGGGTAACACTGTTGTTGAGATTTGGAACAATGGTGTCTACAGTTGGGTGGAACATCCTTGGTCTACAACTAGTTGGTGTGATATTTCATAAAGATAAGTGCTCTCTGTTATGGTATCATTTGCATGTAATGAATGTATTTCCGTTGTATATTTAATTATCATTTAATTAAATCTTTAGACTTGCATGCTTGCTGGATATTGTTCTGCATGTCGTTAAAGTCTTTCCTTTTATGCATCCTTAAATTTTAAAAAGGTATAGATAGGAGAAATAAGTCCAAGGGCGGGCTTGAAGGTAGTGTACCCTCGCCTGTGGGTGGCTGGGTATGTTACAATTTTGTATTAGAGCCAGTTTTAAACACTAAGTTGGTATGGGTGGGGTCTGTTGATCAAAGTCTCGTGGTCGAGATCAAACTCTGACTGCAAAGTTGAAATTCTCTGGAGGAATGGCGTTGTAAAATCTAAGAAGGAGTTAGAACATTACAGATCCATGGTAAGGGGTTCGAAGGATCATGGCCATCCCTCTTCAATTTGGGAGCGGTCACCACTTTAGGATCCAAAGCGATTCAAGATTGTTGGATCGGAGAACAGGTGAACAAGGGTCATTCAATGAAAAGGATGCAAGGGATAAGTTCACAACCGTCATATCCCATTGGAGAGAGAGATCAATAGACAGGAGGAATTGAGGGGAACCAAGTTGCATGGGATATAATTCCCCAAGGTGGTCCCGCAATCCAAACCATGATTTCACCAAGGGGTTACGTGTTGGCATTAGGAGAATTGCGGGGAAAAAAGAAGGTTACTCCAAACCATCGATGCGTTTCCCCGCAAATTGAAAGGCATGTAGTGATGTGAGATGTTAGTACTCGAGCGATGAACCTATGAAGAGCACAAGTAGTGAGGGTATGTCAATCTGTAGGAGGACACACGTCAACTGATCATGTGCTCCGGGTGAAAACACGCTAGGAAAAGGAAAACAAGGAGAAGTTGAGAATTGCAATTTTTGAACCCCAGAGATTTGAAGTGAATTGTAGCCATCCGATCCAAGAGAACATGCGGAATAAATCCGTGCACTTCAGGGAAAAGTGAAGGTTGAGAGTTGAGTTCTCCGAAGTACAAATACCCAAAGAAATCGTAGCCATTGATCTGTGGGAAACACGCGTCAGTAGATCACGAGCTCAGGATAAAAACATTTCGGAAAAAAAAAATTGAAGTTTGAGTTTTCCGAAACCTGAAGACCCAAAAGGATCTCAGCCATTGATCCTCTGAGAGCCACACATCACTAGATCCATGGTGTCGGATAAAATCCAGTGGGGCTAGATAAGTTTTGAGGTTTGAGATTTCCAAATTCTGAAGACCCGAAGTAAGCCTCTACCGTTAGATTAAGGAGGACATGCAGTGCAAATCTGTGGATTTCGGGTGAAGAAACGAAGTGACTATTAGTCGTCCGATATAGGAGGACACATGGCAACATATTGGCCAGTTCGAGAATGTAGAGTTCGGGAGAATTGGAAGTGTGCTAGTATGGAAACTCCCGAAGCCCCGAAGACCAAAGAGCCGAAGTGATGGGAAAGAATGACATCACCTATAGGTGATGTGCATCCTTGAATTCCTGAAGTTATGTGGCTTACAGAGGTCACCTAGGACGACGTGGAAACATGGGATGTGTTCCATGTGTCAGTAAGTTTTGAGAATATGGAGTATTAAAATTTCAGTTAGAAAATGACACATGTCACCCGCTCGATTTTTCCATGTGTCCACCTCTATTATTTCACCATGTGGCCATAGATCGTGTAGTCCAGAGACTAGGCACTCCAGTGGGGAAAGATGTCACAGGTTTCGTTGGGTCGAAAACTCCCAAAGGCCCGAAGTTTGGAGTACATATCGACCATTGATTCCAGAAGACACGCGTTGAAGGATCGTCAACTTCGGGTGAAAGAACTTTGGGAGAATATGATCTAGGTGGATATCGGTGGCCACCCACCTTTTCTAAATGGCTCAAAACAGTTTTCTGGCCATTTCGGCAATTTACTGTTTTTAGCAGGTTTTAACTTCCGGGGCCATTTTGAGGGTCCAAATGAAGGTTTTTCGAGATAAAAGTTCTCAATGTTAGACAAAGGCATGATTGATCCCCCAAAATGAATCTCCCCGACAATACCTTTCCAACGAGCTATCACACACCTAAAACGGAGATTGTATGCAAAAGTTACGACCCCGGGAAGTTGATGTACTGACTTACCCAAATGGGGCCCACATGACTTTTGGCGCTTCATCTCCTAGGGTTAGGTTTTTGGATGTCTAGGACTTTTGGCATTCCTGTTTATTGTAAAAGGGCCTTCAGAGCCTCATTGTAATCATCTTCTTGCGAATGCGAGTAGCCGTCACATCTCTTCTCAGAGATAAGCTGCCACCATTCTAGCGAGTCTTTCACTCTGTATTTTTACAGTCTCTGTACATTCTCTGATTAATAGAAATCATGTATAAATGTATATCTTTGTTTATGGTTGCATCTTTGATACATTTCTGTTATATTATTTAATATCTGCAATATCTCTGTGCATTTCTTTATTATATCTTTTCTCTCATTTCGTGTCGAAAATAATCCGGATCAGAATGTGCAGGAGGAAAGTTTGAAACTTCCGAAGCCCAAAGAGATGAAGAGATTCACCTTCGATGAACTCCAAGTAAAATCATTTCAGGAGGTGGAAAGCGAGGAAAGTTGAGACTCCAGAAGCACGGAGTCCCGAAGTGGATCTCGATCATTGATCGTGAAATAGGAAGAGGACCGCTGATCCGGTCCTAGATGAAAGTTATGAAGTCTCAAAGCTTTGGACAAGCGCTTTTCAGCTAAGTGCAGGTTCATGGTCATGGTCATATGCAGATTAAGAGATGAGGGAAGGAGGTATAATGTATGAATTGGTTGTCTTCGAGACAAAAAAGTGCTAAGGAAGGATTTAGCCTCTATTTCTAGTCGTGGTCACCTGGGAAGGTGGTTGGAAGGAAGCGCATATGCAGGATGAGATTCTGTGTTGACCAATGATAACATGACACTGTTATTTTCAAAGAATGGGGATATGATCTCCATGAAAAAAAAAAGAAGAAGAAAGAGACCTGTAGCATGGTTTGGAAATTTTGTTTATCATATACATAATTCTAACAAAATGGTCGCTTGCACATTTTGCAGAATTAATCATCTCAGGATGCGTATTGAGGAAATGGAAGAAGGCAAGGGAGTCTCCATTCATGATAAGGAGGTTGAAGGCCAGAATACCAGATTTGGTAATGCAAAGACATAGTCCAATGGAAGCAAGGGAAAAGGATAGGAGGAAACGTTAATAGAAACAGTAGGAAGCCTGAAGATGGAAGTGCATAGCTACAAAGCACACAACGAGAGATTGATGAGAGAGAAAAGTCAGATAAATCCTCGAGTGTTGTAGATATTAAATCAGTTGCAGAGACAAATGAACAAGGGATCAAACTTGAGACAAGAGGAAGAAGGTAGGTGCCATGAAATAAGGGATGATTGTGGAAGAGCTGGTTATTCTAGAAGTGCCAGCGGAGCTCATGGACACCACTCACCTCCTTGTTCAGAAAGAAATTTTTATGCCATGGATGATCTTGTAATCAGTCTAGAGGTGTCTCCTACCAGACACCAAAGAAGAAAACAAGAGGTAGATAGTTTTCAAGGAGAGCTGAGGAAGCTCAAGCCACCTTCCTTTGGGGGTTACAAAGAAAGGGAATATGATGCCGAAGCATGGTTTCTTGGGCTTAGGAGATATTTTTAGTTGCATAACTATTCATCCAACCTGGAAGCCAATATTTCCACCTACCATTTACACGAAAAAGATGCAATGTGGTGGGAACAACTGAAGCAAGTGGAGCACATTAATGAGAGTAGGATAAGTTGGAAGAATTTCAAGAAGTATTTCTAGAAGGAGTACCTATCAGATCATTTCTATGACAAGAAAATGCAGGAGTTATTTGAACTTAGGTTGGGAAGCATGACTATGGAAGAATACGAGAAGAAGTTCTTGGGATTGTTAAAATATGTCAGGTTCATTGGTGACGAGAAAGTGAAAATACAGATATTTCTAATTGGACTGCCAGCCTTTTATAAGGAAAAGATCAAGTATGATGAACCCAAAACCTTGACTGAGGCCATCAGGAAGGCTAAATACCTATATGAGAAAGTCCAGGGAAGAAA
Source organism: Picea sitchensis (assembly GCA_010110895.2). Taxonomy (NCBI): domain Eukaryota; kingdom Viridiplantae; phylum Streptophyta; class Pinopsida; order Pinales; family Pinaceae; genus Picea; species Picea sitchensis. The sequence continues at coordinate 25,442 of SNQJ01S0048341.1, read as the reverse complement.
ATCTCTGCAGAAATATTGGAAGGACAAGAAAAATGCAAAGTCTGATCAGAGGAGAAAATGATTCAAACCTTCCTTCAATAGGAATGAGGATAATAGAAATCATCAAGATTAGTATTCTAAGGGATATTTCAAGAAGGAATATTCCTTGGGAAAAAGAGGAAGGCCACCAATAAAATGATGGGGATGTAAGGAAGATCACCTGTACAAGGATTTCCCACACAGAAAGGATAGAGTGAAGACTATGCACAACATCCAAGAGGTTACAATAGTCGAAGATATGGGAAGAATCTATGCGGCTTTAAATGATCGAAAAACAGAGTACTAGTCCAATATGATTGAGGTGGAAGGTAAGATCATAAATCAAATTGTTGATATTTTGATTGATTTAGGAGAAAGTCATTGCTACATTGATCCTAAGATAGTGGATAGATTACATTTGGAGAAAAGTCAACTTGGAAAAGAAATTTTGGTTCAGTTATCCACTGGAACCAAAAGAAGAATCCATGACATGGTCATAAGTTGTTCCATAAGTCTTAATAGCGTGAATACTAGTATGGATCTAAATATCATACCATTGGGGTGTTATGATATTCTTGATTGGAATGGATTGGTTGGAAAAGCATCTTGTTGTCCTAGATTGTAATAACAAAACATTTACATGTCTTGATGGAAATGAAAAACAAAGCACTATGAAAGGAGTTCCAAGACCAATCTCTATAAGAGAGATTTCATCCTTACAGCTAAAAAGATGTTTTAGGAAAGGATGTCAATTGTATCTATCTCGTGTGGAGCCAGATAATACAAAGGGGCCAAGCCTTAAAGATTTATCAGTACTACAGGAATTTGAAGATGTATTCCAAGAAATACCCGAATTTCCACCAAGAAGGGAGATAGATTTATCAATTGATTTAGTACCAGGAGCTGCCCCAGTGTGAAAAATACCTTACAGAATGAGCACACTAGAGTTAAAATAATTACAAATGCAGTTGGAGCAATTGTTGAAGAAAAGGTACATATGTCCAAGTGTTTCACCTTGGGGAGAACCAATACTTTTTTTCAAAAAGAAGGATGGAACCTTGAGGCTATGTATTGACTTTCGATAACTAAACAAGTACACTATAAAGAACAAGTATCCTCTACCTTGAATTGATGACCTCCTTGATCAGCTAAGAGGAGAAAAGATATTTTCAAAAATTGACCTGAGGGTGGGACACCATCAGGTAAGAATTGATGAAGAATACATTCATAAGACAACCTTTAGGACCAGGTATGTGCATTATGAATTTGTAGTGGTGCCATTTGGATTGACCAATGCACCAATTGTCTTCATGTGCTTAATGAACAACATATTTAGAAATTATTGGGATAAGTTTATCATAGTATTCCTGGATGACATAATTATCTATTCTAAGTCTGAAGAGGAGCATGAACATCACTTAAGACTGATGTTGCAAGTACTGAGAGAACATCAGTTGTATGCTAAGTCGAGTAAGTGTTATTTTTATCAAAAGTAGATCCATTACTTGGGACACATTATTTCAGAGCAAGGCATAGCATTAGATTCAGAGAAGATTGAAGCGATTAGAGGATGGCCAACACCCACAAATGTGTCAAACGTCAGATCTTTTATGGGATTAGCTGGCTACTATAGAAGGTTCATAGTAGGGTTCTCTAAGATTTCTCATCCCATCACTTCTTTTCAAAAGAAGGGAACTAAATTTGAATGGACAGTCAAGTGTGAAAATAATTTTAATTTGTTGAAGGAATTACTTACTAGTGCACAGGTGTGTTAAATATTGATGACCCAAATGAAAGTTTTGTGGTATGTACAGATGCATGTAAGGAAGTACTTGGGGGATTCCTCATGCAAAATGCACATGTCATTGGATATGTGTTTAGAAAGCTTAAGGAACATGAGAGGAACTATGCCATGCATGACATGGAACTTGCTGCCATTGTTCACGGCTTGAGAATGTGGAGGCATTATCTCATGGGGAAGAAATTCAAATTAAGGACAGACCACATTGGCCTGAAGTATATTTTTGAACAACCGACCTTGAATGTCAGGCAAACAAGATGGATGGAATTTTTAAGTGAATATGAATTCGATATCAAGCATATCAAGGGAAAGGTGAATAAAGTTGTCAATGCGCTTAGTAGAAGAGTGCATCTCATGCATGCTACTATTGTCAGTATGCATCAGTCAAACTTGAAGAGAATAATTTTAGATGGTCTGGTTACAGATCAACATTACGTACATGTAAAGGAAAAATTACAACAAGGAAATGTATAGCAGAAAATAAAGGAGTATGAGATAAAGAAAGATGTATTACACATGCATAAAAATATAATCTATGTTCCTAGTTTCGGAGAACTGAATAATTTGGTACTGAAGGAAATGAATGATTTCCCTTATGCTAGACATCTCGATTACGAGAAAACAATTACAGCAGTAAGAATCCAGTTCTTTTGGCCAGGAATGAAGAAGGATGTTGTTGATTACATCGCTCGATGTATGGAATCTTGGAAGGTGAAGGATGAGCATAGGCACCCCACGGGTTTGTTGCATCCATTTCCAATCCTAGAGAATAAATGGGAAGTGATCACCATGGGTTTCATCATAGGATTACCAAGAATGAATAAGCAACACGATTCAATCACGGTGGTGGTTGACAAATTAACAAAGGCTACTAATTTTGTGCCTGTAAAGACAACACATACAACAACTAATATTGCATAAATTTTCATGAAGGGAATTTCTAGGTTGCATAGGATACCTAGGATAATTGTCTTGGATAGAGATATGAAGTTTACCTCCAATTTTATGGAGGGGATTGTTTAAAGGATTTGGCACAAACATAAACTTTAGAACCACGTATCATCCCTAGACAAATGGGAAAACAGAGAGAGTCAGTCGAATAATTGAAGACATGTGGAGAATGTACATGATGGATAAGACATCTAAGTGGGAAGATTACTTACACTTGGTTGAGTTTGATTATAATAATGGGTATCAAGATTCATTGAGAATGAGCCCATTTGAAGCCTTGTATGGTAGGAAATGCAATACTCTAGTGAGCTGGGACAACCCAACAGATAGAGTGGTACTTGGGATGGAGTTGCTCAAGGACATGGAAGACCAGGTGGTTAAGATCAAGAAGAATTTAAAGGTAACTCAGGACAGACAAAATGTTTATTCCGATAAGAACATGACAGCTAGAGAATTTAAAGTAGGGGATCATGTACTTTTGAAAGTGAAGCCCAAGAAAATCTTTTTGAAATTGGGTAGTTGTACAAATCTCACAGCATCATTCTATGGTCCATTTGAAATATTGTACATAATAGGGCCAGTTGCATACATGCTTGCATTGCCTGCTTCCATGAATGTGCATGATGTATTTCATGTCTCTTTACTAAATAAATATGTACATGATCCTAACCATGTTATTGATTGGCATCTGACTCAGGTAGAGACGAAGGGAGACTTTCAGGTTCAACTAGTGTGGGTATTGGACAGAAAGTTAAAAATGCTCTAGAATTGAGTTACGGAGATGGTAAAAGTTCAGTGGACTTGTTATGGTCCTGAAGATGCTACTTGGGAGCATGAAGATGTCATGCGAGCAGAGTACCCACAACGTTTTGAATAAATTTGGGATTTTGATCTCCATTTTGTATATGCATTGAGGACAGTGCCAAAAAAAGGGGGAGGGGCTATAACACCCCATGTTTCGAACCCCCATTTTAAATAATGTATGGTTACAATGCTAAGAGGCATGAGTTCCCAAACAATTATTAAAGGGCCAGTATGCCCAATAAATGTAATGTTTTGATAATTATTAATTGTAAACACATCGTTGGCTGCTAGACGGACAAGGACTAGAGTTATAGGGGGCTATGATTCCACAAGGGAGGGGGATTGAGGGGATAAATGTTTATGCCTATATTAATTATCATTTTTTCCTAAGGGTGCGGATCGGTTACGTGAGCTTCTTAGGGAATGCCAGGAGGTTCTTAATTTCCCCATGAAGTTACTTAAACCCGCCTCTGGTCTGATGGGGGGGTTAGAGTGATGGCTTGTTCATTGATTTCCTATATGTTCCTTCATTTCCCTCATGCACTTTCATGCAACCCCTTACCCATTCATTGACCCATCCTCATATGCATATTGGATTGGGAAAAAGGAACCGAACTGTTGAAGATTAGCCACAGGATAGTTGGTTGTAGTGGTCACTGGTGTGATCCAGCCGTGATTTTAGGCCTGCATGTTTGAGATGCATTGGCCTATGTTCAACGTTTCTCATAGCTACGATTCCTGAGAGTTCTAGCATTGAGATTCTTGACCAGTTGTGTTGGAACCCGAATAAAGAGATGGACTGCCTGAGGGCTTGCATGGTAGAGAAGGGTGGAGGTTTGTTCTCTCGGGTGGTGCAAGTTGGGTAGAAGAGACATGGGTACTTGGATTGCTGTGAGAGTTGGGAAGCTTGTGAGAGCTTGGGTGTTGACTAGTTTGGGAATCCAAGTAACACTCTCGAACTGTCCTTGTGGATTCATAGCCCTAGCTCGGGGGTGACACTACTGTTGAGATTTGAAACAATAGTGTCTATGGTTGGGTGGAATGTCCTTGGTTTGCAACCAATTGGTGTCATCTTTCATAAAGATAAGGTCTCTCTGTTATGGTATCATTTGCATGTATATGAATGTATTTCCGTTGTATATTTAATTATTGTTTAATTGAATATTTAGACTATGCATGCTTGCTGGATATTGTTGTGCATGTCGTTAAAGTCTTTCCTTTTATGCATCCTTAAATTTTAAAAATGTATAGATAAGAGAAAGAAGTCCAAAGGTGGGCTTGAAGGTAGCGTACCCCGACTTATGGGTGGCTGGGTATGTTACAACGGTCCAAGATGAAATGCAAAGAAATGGATTTTAACATAATATTGAGATATACAATGCCTTTGTTGAAGCATTTTGTAAAAAGGGAGAAATAATGAATGATTGGAAACTCATAGAGGAAATATTAGAAATTGGGTTGCCTCTAGATAGTGCCACTTAGAAAACAATTATTGATTCACTTATAGTGAATGGAAACATGGATGGTGCTCTTAAGATAGAAAATCAAATGTTCAAAAAAATCCTAGAAGTTGACACTAACATGGACAAAAGCAATTTATAGATGCAATAAGCTAACGCTGAAATTCTAACAAAAAGAGTCAAGTTAATGATAAACTTATAGTTGGATACGCAATGTCATTGGAAAGTACAAATCACTGAGAAATATTCTTGAGACATAGGTTTATATTTCCTCGGAGAGGTATTGTCTTGATAATTTTATGAAATTGAGTGAATTTACCACTCATACCATATTCTTGTGATCGTCCAAGTCCTGACATAATTCCATAGTTCCACATCTCCATATCTTTAGGATTATCCTTGTTTTCTCTCTTTTATAAGGGATTCACTCAAATGTTCATTTATTATCTGGGATGGTTGTTTTCATATCTTGGAATATTTACTCAAATTTTTGGTTGCAATGGAAGGAAAAGTTCTTAAAACTATACAAACACACAAGGTCAAAGAAAAAATTATGAATGCATTTTGATATATTTTCTAATGGTACAAAATGTCTTCCACTTTTGTGTTTCTTCACTTGAAATAGTAGAGTGACATTGTAGATGCCAAATTAAATTGATACATTAAATTAAGCAACTTGAAACAAATTTAGTCTTTCAAAAGTTTAAATCTAATTTGGGAATATATAAATTACATGTGACTTAGACATATTCATACATGTGATAGAGGTATATTTTAATAGCTAGAGTGAAGTTCCAAGGACATGGGAACCAAGTGTGTTCTAGGAAATCAATTTATCGATAGATCCACATTTGAAGTGTTATATCAATGGTAGTACCTAAGTTGATATTTTTATGTCAAATATGAGTCTTGTTTTAAGCCCTAGACAAAGCCCCATGTTAAGTACAAAAACCATTATTAAGTTCTATATATTAAATTATTATAATTCTAGTGTTATATTTGTATGTAGGCTAGAACCCTTCATTGTACCCTTAGTCTCACACACACAGACACACCAAGGATACCTTGTCTTAGGATAATATTATATCATCTTATACATTGAATATATTGTAAAAGGATGTATCCCCCTCCATGTGGACTATTATTTATTGACCTATTATAATCCTCAATCCGTTAGTTCTTAAAATTAGGTATTAGAGCATCGATCCTAAGGTTTTGCTGGTTCAAACAAGTCATGTTGGAATTTTTTCTATAAATTTTTTTATGGGACACTTCAGATAACTAAATTTGAAGGTTACTTAGGATACATATCAAAGTACCTTTGGTAAAAATTTTAGGTTCTATATCGTTATACTTTCGGAAATATATCCTATGGAATATAACGTTTTTGACTCATCCTAAATTTAGTTTTAAGCGAGTCATCTTGGGATTTTCAGTGTAAATTGTTTTATGGGAGATTTCAAATAGTGAAATCCTATGGAGGATGGGGTAAATTTAATATTATAGGTGGTCAAAATATTATGTTTTCATTCTCTATAATTTTAGATAAATAGTTCATGGAAGACAAGGTTTATGACTAAACCTGAAATCGGTTATCTTGGCATTTTCACTATAAATTGTTTTCAGTGAAGTTTTAAACTCTAAACTTTTCATAATATTGACTTGAGATAATGAAGTACATGTGGAAAGTTGTTTCATATTTTTAATCATTATATTTTATGAAATATTTCTTGTGTAAGTTAGAGTTTTTTCACAAGTTATTTTCTGGTGATTTAAAGATATTTTTCTATGGTTAGCAAGCTCATTTAAAAAAAATATTAGATATTTTTTTCCATGTCTCCAAAGAAAGATCCAAAAATTAATTCAACAATTAAACCTCTTAAAATATCCTCCATGACTCATGAAATAAATGACTAGATACAAAAAAAACTAGATCAAAATCGAATAGTCAAATCAATGAATTGAATGATAGGTCAATGAAAAAGGTTGATTTGGTGAATACTCAAACATAAATGGAAGGAAATATGAATGAAAATAAGGAATTGATGTAAAGTAAGATGGACGGAAAATAAGGAATAGTTTAAAAGAACAACGAAACAAAAGTTGGAATAAAGGGAACACAGTCTTATGGAACCCTTAAATAGGAGGTTCCCTAAAAATGATAAGGCCTATGAAGGGATTGATGAAAACTAAAGGAAGTATTCAGGTTGAACAAATTTTCAATAATAATAATTTTCCAGGGGGATTTATCTCCAATAATGGACTTAATTATGGATAGTCTCCAAAATGAGTGAACCTTCCTAGGGTTGAATTAAGGAAGTTTGATGGAACAAAGGTCTTTACGTGAGTGAATCAAATAGAGAAATATTTTGAACTCCATATATTATGGATGATAAGTAAAGTGTTCACATACAAGATTTAAAATTTGAGATAAAACCATATCAATGGTATCAATGGGTAGTTAAAATAAATCCCCCTTCTTATCATTATACATTGGATTTATTTACAAGAGACTTAGAAGTGCAATATGGGAAAGTTTGGGAAGATGGCTACTTTGGTGAATTGATAAGAATCAAGCACTTAGTTGACATTGAAGATTATAATTCATAATTTCAGGTATTAATGATAAGGGTGGATGACATAGGTGATGAAAATTTGTTGGAAGCTTACATGGGTGGACTAAACGTGAGATTTTCCTAAAACATCTTTGAAATATTATGGAAGCTATACAATTTTCTTGTCATATTTACCCCAAGAATAAGGCTACACACAAGTCTACCATTGGAGAATACATAGGTAAAAAATGTATTTTTTGGGTTCATAAGACAACCATACATCAATTGACAAGGTTGACCCCTCAACAAATGAATGAAATAAGAGAAAAGGGAATATGTTTCAATTGTGATAGAAAATAAACTAAGGGGAATAAATACAATGAGAATAAATTATTCTACATAGACCATGAAGAGGAAGAATATTAAGAATTGGAATGATCACAAGATCTATATCTATAAGAGACTTGTTATGCCCGCACAACAACCTCCCAATTTTCTTGTCTTAGCCTCTCTCCAAGGCAAGAAATTAGGCCCCCCTTCAAATTTTCCAACCGGAACATTCGCACTGTTTCCCTTGTGCAATTGGATATGTCTAAGTTTTTCTCTCGCTCTCCCCTCCTCAAATCACTTTTTCCTGACAATCCACACTTTGGCGAGTTCCCTCTTCCTGCGTTGATACATAATGCAATGACGCATGCACCCTTATTCCACCTTACATTGACATGCTATTGATTTTTTCATCAGCTCATAATCCACCTCCCTTTAAACTTGGCTAATTCGCCAGTGTGCTTCGACCAAACCTCACTGCCAGACATCTTCATCATTGGTGAAGTTCGCATGATCAATGTCATCTCACCGATATTGGTTACACGATTATATTCATTTCGCGCATGCCTTTAGCCATATGACTCCCTTCTACTCACATTATTGCATCACATCATATTGACTCTCCCTCGCTTTCTCTTCATTACAATGATTATCGATCAAGCTGACCTCTTCTTCCCCAACATGCTACCTGTTGACGCGTTTCTCCCTCCTGTCACAAACGCGTCGGCCGAAATATGTCGACCCCTCGTCATCATCGAGGACATCGAGGAAAATACACTTCCTCTCGCCAACACTAATCAGGTCATCGTAGCCCACTTTTTCCTTGAGGCTTATCTCGTTCCCCTCCCAGCTCGAATCCCTTCTTATTGCGTTCATCAATCAATTTCCTTAAATTTCCAACGATTGAAATTTCCATGCCTATCTAGATAGTTGGTCAATATTTTCCTATCACACCTCATTCACTTCAGGTCAGAGTCATAATCAAGTTTTAGTGTTCCCTAGTGGGTTTCTTCATGCACATGATACTATCTTGATTACTTTGAGTTTCCCGACGTTATGAATAAATATTCATTGTGAAAGCATCATCTAACGTCATATGGGTTAATAAAAATGCCTATTGGTCTTATACTAGCTTTGGAACACACTTCCAAAGAAAGTTGATCCTCTCGGCTCCTAGGAAGTACTAATTGCTCCTAGTGTCAATTGGAAGTTTTGGCGGATTTATGATTTCATTCTAATGGTGCATTACTTTAGTGTGAATGAACAATCTAAGAGCCTATAAATTTTGAGTGAAGGATCAGTGAACAGGTGACACAAACTTCCATTAAAAAATTCCTTTGCGTGCAATTTTTGGGCGTCTATCAAAATGAAATTTTCACCTCGGAAATAGGTTGGTGATGTGATATCCCACGTTGTGATTCTAACGCAACTTACGAAATCGAAATCAGATGCCCGAAAGTTTGAGAACAAATCTCCGGTTTTTTTCCCATATCGGTCTCGTCAATCATTTCACAGGTAACATGTTTGTATGACATGTTTGGTGGAATAGCTAGGAGGTCATCTCTATGTTCATCATGGCACAAAATACGCTACCCCAATCGGAACAAGTATGAAAAAGTTATGAAGTTTTAAAGGTTCGCCGATGATGTTAGCATGAGGGTTATACCTAGGGTTTTTTACCTCCCCATGAAATTGATTTGAGTGAGGGACTTTGAACTCATCTCTATGTTTATCATGGCCCAAAATACGGTACCCCAATCGGAACAAGTTATGAAAAAGTTTTTTTACCTCCCCATGAAACTGATTTGAGTGAGGCAGTTTGGTCATTTTTAAAATATAATCAATTTCAACAAAAGTATCCATTGTCTTGAATTTATATTTAATTTTAAAAATTGTTGGAATTTAAATTTACGTGCATTCATGATAATTAAAAAACCTAAATAATAAAAAAAATAACAAAAGGGATTTTATGAGCTCCATGTGGTCGGAGGAGTTAAGACTAAGTCTCCGACTTCATCATCAAAGTTAATCTTAAGTGCTCCGATGTACATCAGAGCAGTTCAGACCAACGCCTCCGATGGAGTCGACAACCATGAGAGAAAATATGTCGATGACAATGGAGGAGATGAGAGAAAGATCCCCGATCGGAGGTAATGAAGGAAAGATTTCCACAAGCAATCAGTGACCCTGAAGGAAACTTCTCCGAGAGTCCTCAACGATGGTGGTTGAAACATTGTTGACTATCCATGCATGCTATACCATAGGCATAAGTTTAACGCTTACATGCATGAGTTCCACCTTAAGGTTTTGTTTTGCGTGAGGGGTGCACCCAAAATTCGTCTTCCTTCCATCTGCATACGCCCACGAATATTGTAAAACTGTTAAATATAATGTAACCTCAACAGTCTGACTGTACACTGCCAGCTGTCCTGGCCAGCTGTACTTTCTATTTTTGTCTTGCTTGAGCCTATTTAGCTCAGCTATTTCCCATTTCATTGTAATTTCTTCAGAACTTCTTCATACATTCCAATATAATGTTCTATTCTTTTCTCTCTGCATTTCTCTTTGCTTCACAATTTATCATGGTATTAGAGATTCAACAGTAAGCCTCTTCACACAGTCCGGAGAGCAACACGATCCTCACAGCGCAGAGCTTCACGGATCTTGAGATCACATGACACAGACTCTTTCACAAGGTTTGGAGAGTTGTCCGTCATACTCTCGAAAGATCCTCGCAGGAAACTTCCACGAGGAAGCAATCCTTCATACGCTCAAAGATTAGCGTAAGAAGCTCACGCGAGGTTGCAGAGTGTACTACGCTCGAAATTTTCAAGGAGAAGAAACATGAGAAGGGAGAAGAGAGTGCAGAAGAAGAAACTTTAAAGATTCTTGCACATTTTTCAAGAATCATCAAAGATTGACGAAGAAGAGCTGCAGAACGGAAGAACATTTAAAGAACTTGAATAATTCATTCAAAATCATTAAAGATTCCTGCAGAAGGAAGAATCGTTTAAAGATTTCAAGAAATCGCTCAAATATGTCAAAGATTGTGGCAGAGAACAAAGAACTCGTGAAATTCTTTCAAATCTTTGAAAGATTCACAAATTTTTTCTTCCGCAGGAGAAATTTCTTTCAAATTCAGCAAAGATCGCATCTACTGTGAAAAGAACAGCCACTGAGGCTGTAAGATTCATCCTACGAATGGATCCAGAGCGGGAAACCTGTTCAGAAGGGACGAAGAAAGCGCGGAAAACGCAAAATAATTTCAACCGTTAGATCTTATGCAGAGGCCCGACAACCGTTGGATCAGCGAGAAAGTGCACGAGGTTTAGTCCTCTGGAGTGCATAGGAGATATTTCGACTTGTAAAGTCACAAAATCCCGACATCATCTGGACTGTCCATCAAGAGACACATGGCGATATCCTATTCCATCGCAAAATTGGTAATCGGGAGTTGGACGCGCAAAGGCGATTGCACTCCAAAAACTCCGATATGCGATATCGTGAAATCCTGAGAGGACTTGTGAGCCGTCCATCTCAGAGGACAAGTGGCAGCAGATCCAATCCATCACTCCATCGACATTTCGAAGTTCGGGATATCGTAGGTCTTGTTGACAAAGGACACTCCACGGTGAAAGTCGCAAAATCACGATTCACGAAATAGCGATAAGATCACAGTCGTCCATTTGTTTGGACACGTGGTGGACATCGAGGAAACCGTCGACATTTCAGTAATTGCGGTTTTCAAGTTGACAGAAACTTTGGAGTTGCAAGTCGCAAAATGACGTGGACCATCCATCTTGAGGGGATGCGTGGCGTCAATCCGAGGACAAAGAAAAGTCCCTAAAAGGAAAGGGCCATCGACACATCGGGATTCGATAAATCGCGAATCCTGAGGACAAGAAGCACAAGAATTTTGGAACTGCGAAGTCCGAAATCCCGACTGGAGGACAGTTTCGTTTTGGGGCCCAGCTGATGTCATCTTGTCAAAATGAGGGATCGGGAATCTCCACGGTGAAACCCCTGAAGCAGATTTGAGCCCTCCATCTGTTGAGGATGCATGGTAGAGATTGAGGCTTTCGGAAAATTTCCCGAAAGCAGAGTCCATCAACATTATGGGATTTGGAAAATCGCGGATCCTAGAGATGACAAGTCTGGAACAAAACAAATCGCAAAATCACGAGGAGAGATCAGGACCATCCATCATAAGAGGACGTGTGGAGGAGATCAAAGGAATCGAGAAATTTCCCGAAAGGAAAGCGCCATCGGTAAATCAGATATTGGGGAATTGAGGAGTCATAAGAGCTCATCATCAGGGTTCATGAAGTCTCGATTCGCGATATCCCAATAAGATCTGGACCATCAGATCACAGAAAGATCTGGACTGTTAAATCGTCCAAAAGCAAATTTCGCATTTCGGCAATTTGAAAGGCAAAAAACCCGAAAATCCCGTAGCACTTTAACGTTAAGGCGTGTGGTCACATTGCACCGTGACAAAGGCCAATTCAAGGCCGATAAGCTCTTTTCAACCATCGACAAATCGGCGTTTCGGCGATCGGAGGTAAATACGAAATTTCCCTCAATTTTTTCTGCAATTTTTTTTATGGCGTCGTCTAGCAATTTAGGACCAACTCAGGGTCCGATTCTTCTGGGAAAGAATTACGAGTTTTGGTCTCTTCGAATGAGGTCATTCTTGGAAGCACAAGAGTGCTGGGAACAAGTGGATCTTGGATATGTGGAACCAGATTCCGCAGCCCTGTCTGCCATGACAAATCCACAGCGAATTGCTCAGGCAACAATGAGGAACAAAGAAAATAAAGTGAAATTTTGGATTCAAAATTTTGTGGATGACTCAATTTTTTCAAAAATCACAGGCACTGGTACTTCCAAACAGGCCTGGGACATCCTTAAATCTTCCTATCAAGGAAATGACAGGGTCAAAACAATTAAACTGCAGACCTTAAGAACGCAATTCGAGACTCTAAGGATAACAGAGTCCGAAAATGTGGATCAGTTCATGACCTGAGTCATGGGAATCGTGAACCAGATTAGATTGACTGGCAAAGCCATCACTGATCAATGAATTGTTGAGAAAAACCTCAGAAGTTTACCCAAAAAATTTGAAATGGTTGTAATAGCAATCCTTGAATCCAAGGATCCGTCAAGGTTTTTTTCAACAGATGAATTAATTGGTTCTCTGGTGACACATGAGACTAGACTTCATCTCACAGATGAGTCAATCTCCAATGCCTTCAAAACTCAATTCTCCTTCAGTAGAGGGAAAGGTAGAGGAAGAATCAGAGGTCACCAAGGCAGAGGGAGCAATGAAAGTAACCCTCACTCCAGTGGAGGTAGTAGACAACAATATCTGAATCAAAATTTCCAAGGTCAAAGACAACAACAACAAAATCAACATCATAATTTCCAGCCTCAAAGAGGCAGAGGGAGAAGATCAAATGAGAAATCAAGCATACAATGCTATTACTGCATAAAGTATGGGAACTATGAATCTGAATGCAGGAAGAAGCAAGCAGATCAGGTCTCAGGCAGAGCACATGTGTCAAATCACATGGGAGAAAACTCAAGAGGTATGTTTCTCTCATGCCACAAAACTGAACAACAACCTAAAGATCTCTGGTTGCTGGACAGTGGATGCAACAATCAAATGACAGGTAACAAAGAATTACTTTCATGCATTGATTCTTCAATCTCATCTGATATTACACTAGGAAATGATTATTTAGTCAAAGTTCAAGGAAAAGGAATTGTTCCTATTCTTACCAAACATAATGTAAAGAAAGACATAAACAATGTCTATCATGCTCCAGATCTGAAACATAATTTGTTAAGTGTAGGACAGCTCATTGAACATGGCTATAAGGTACTTTTTGAGGGAGCATCTTGCAATATATATGACAAATTCCCAAATAGAAAATTGATTTCTGAAATCCATATGACTTCAAATAGGATGTTTCCCCTTACCCTCAGAACTGCAAATCTGAGTCAACCATATGCACAGAGTGCATCAACCCTGAATGAAACAATGGTTTGGCATACAAGATTTGGACATCTACCATTTCAGATTCCAAGTCTTCTTCAAAATAACTCCATGGTCAAAGCTCTACCTATATTTAAAGAGAAAATTCCCCCATGTGAGTCTTGCATACTTGGAAAACATAAGAGAACTATCTTTCCACAGTCTTCCAATCAAGCCAAACAACATCTTGAACTTGTTCACACTGACCTATGTGAACCAATGAAAATAGAGTCAATAGGTGGTAGCTTTTACTTTCTAATGTTTATTGATGATTTTAGCAGAAAAATATGGATCTATTTTCTCAGACACAAGTCTGAAACATTTGAAAAATTCAAAGAATTCAAGGCAGAAGCTGAAAAATAGAGTGGCAAATATATCAAAGCACTTAGGTCAGATGGAGGAGGAGAATACAACTCCAGAGAATTTTCAAATTTCTGCAAATCACAAGGCATTATCATGCAAACAACAGCCAGGTATATTGCACAACAGAATGGAGTGGCTGAAAGGAAAAATAAAACAATAATGAATATGGCAAGAACACTTCTCAAAGAGAAAAGTTTGTCAAATAGGTTTTGTGCTGAAGCAGTAGCATGCTTAGTTTATCTCTTGAATAGATCACCAACCACAAGTCTAAAGATGAAAGTTCCCCAAGAAGCATGGAGTGGAACAAA
>SNQJ01S0048341.1:0-10768 GCA_010110895.2 Picea sitchensis | reverse complement strand
TAAAGATGAAAGTTCCCCAAGAAGCATGGAGTGGAACAAAGCTCAATGTAGCGCATCTAAGGACATTTGGATGCATAGCATATGCTCACATACCTTCCGAATTAAGGAAGAAACTTGATAACAGAAGTGAGAAATGTATTTTCACTAGATATAGTGAAACATCTAAAGCTTACAGGCTTTACAATCCAATCACCAAGAAATTAATTCTCAACAGAGATGTAGAATTTCTGGAAAATCAATTCTGGAATGATTCAGAAAATCAGCAGATGGACAGTCAAAATCCATTGCTACCAAGTTCTGAAAATGAAGAAAATTCAGAACAGCAAGTACCTCAAACTACTCTTCCAAGATTGCAAGTACAAAGACAACTTGAACACTCACAGTATAACTCAACTTCCAGCAGAGAATCATTCTCTGAACCACAAAATCAGAGAACTCTAAGTTTGAGAGAACTCCATCAGGAGTTGGATGACTTTGAGCAACACAACATTTTTGCTTTAATGTCATGTCAACCTACATCCTTTAAGGAAGCAACTAAGGAGCCACATTGGGTTCAAGCCATGAACCAAGAAATTGACTCCATTGAGAAGAACAATACATGGGATCTTGTTGATTTTCCAACTCACAAGAAGAGTATTGGTGTCAAGTGGGTTTACAAAACTAAACTCAATGAAAAAGGGCAGATTGAAAAACACAAGGAAAGACTTGTTGCCAAAGGCTTCTCACAACAACTAGGTATTGATTATGGTGAAACTTTTGCTCCAGTAGCAAGATTAGACACTGTAAGGACTCTATTGGCCATAACAACACAAAATAAATGGCAAGTATACCAAATAGATGTCAAGTCAGCATTCCTGAATGGTTTCTTAGAAGAAGAAGTTTATGTCGATCAACCACCTAGATTTGAAGTCCAAGAGCACCCAGCCAAAGTATATCGGTTGAAGAAAGTCCTGTATGGCTTAAAGAAAGATCCAAGAGCTTGGTACAATAGAATTGACACTTATCTGATCAAAAGTGGTTTCAACAGAAGTCAAAATGAGCCAACTCTTTACACCAAAATAGATAAGCACGGTAAAATGTTAATTGTATGTTTATATGTTGATGACATGATTTATACAGGAAATCTTGAGTTAATAGATTTTAAACATGCCATGCAATCTGAATTTGAGATGACAGATCTTGGCATAATGAAATATTTTTTAGGGATTGAGGTTCATCAATGTAGCAAACATTCTCAAAAGATTTCGTATGGAAGAATGCAATCTAGCAGAAACCCCCATACCACTAGGCACAAAATTGAGCAAGAATGATGAAGGTCCTACAGTGGACTCTACCCTGTACAAAATTTTAGTTGGAAGTTTGTTATATCTTACAGCAGCTAGGCCAGACATTATGTATGCAACCAGCCTTGTTTCCAGATTCATGGAATCACCCAAAGATTCTCATTGGAAAATGGAAAAACGAATTTTGAGATATGTTGCAGGAACTCTCAATTTTGAATTATGGTACACTAAATATGATAGTAATCAACTTTTTGGTTACACAGACAGTGATTTTGCAGGCAGCCTAGATGATAGGAAAATCACATCTGGACATGTTTTTCAACTGGGCACGAACCTAATCTCATGGGCATCAAAGAAGAAGCCAATTGTTTCAATATCTTCTGCAGAGGAAGAGTATGTAGCTGCTACCTCAGCTTCCTGTCAAGCTGTGTGGCTGAGAAGAATATTGAAAGATATGTCACATACAGAAAATGATCCAACTCCTATTTTCTGTGACAATACATCAGCAATTGCTTTATCCAAAAATCATGTGTTTCACAAGAAAAGAAAACACTTTGACACTCGTTTTCATTTCATACACGATTTAGTTAATAATGAGGATATTGCACTACAATTCTGTGGTTCTCAAGATCAACTTGTTGATATCTTTACAAAGCCACTAGGAAAGTCATTTTTTGATTTTCAGAGACAACACTTAGGCATAATTAGTGCTGATGTTTGTAACTGCTGATTTTAAGAGGGAGTGCTAAATATAATGTAACCTCCACAGTCTGACTGTACACTGCCAGTTGTCCTGGCCAGCTGTACTTTCTATTTTTGTCTTGCTTGAGCCTATTTAGCTCAGCTATTTCCCATTGCATTGTAATTTCTTCAAAACTTATTCATACATTCCAATATACTGTTCTATTCTTTTCTCTCTGCATTTCTCTTTGCTTCACAACTTATCAAAAACCACCTACGATTTGTTAAAAAGGAGCTCTGCCCACGAAATTCAATGAAGATCCCACGAAATTGAAAAGAACCCCACAAAATTTGAGAGATGGGTCGAAGGAAGAGGAGTTTTGAGATAGAGGAAGAAAGACTTTAATTATTTAATGAATTCTCACGTAGTTGGATGATTCACCCACAGGATTGAGTAAAAAACCCACGAAATTTTTAACTCCCACACGATTTTGATGACTGCCCACAAAGGGAATCCACCCAAGAATTTGATCAAAGGAGAAAACACCCACGAGATCAAATTAAATTCCCATGAAATTGATGGAAAACACAGTAGTTTGGGATATGAAATGGAAGAGGGAACCCACAAGATTCGTGAAAATGTGCATCGAATTTGGTAGAACACCCACGAATTTGAAGTAAAATACTCAAGAAATTGCAGAGAGAAAATCCCAGGAAGTTGCAGTATTGCACACGCGATTTGGTAGAACGCCCATAAACTTGATAAAAGGCAATGAAAGGAAAGACTCCAAAGCCCATCGACAATTTTGATGGGAAACGATCTAATAAATCGACGAAGTCAATTGGAACAACTCCGAATGTGATTGGCAAAGTTAAAACGAAGTTCGCAGATGAGGTTGGAGGCCATGAAAAAAAGTACTGCACAATGGATCAACGAAGTTAGTTTGAAGTGCTCCACTCTGATGTGAATAGCTCCAGTTAATGCTAATAGCTCCAATTACATTTGTCTTCGTTGTGGAGTCTGATTATTTTTGTGATTCAGAGGCGTTTGTTTTAAGCAGTGTTAGAAAAATGTACACCCCTCATACATGGTTCAAAGAAAAAATGCCTTGTAAATGTATATTGTAATTTCATAGTAAATGTGGACCATTCATGAAGTTATGTTAGGGTTTTTTCCCTAGAAGACAACCCTCTTTTATGAGGGAATTGTATTGTCATTGTGTATCATTGCGAATATTGTATTCTTAGAGAGGAGACTATAAGACAAAGAAGAGGAAGTTACAACAGGTGTGTTGTAGGTTGTATCCCTTCATTTTGATGAATAATAAAAGAAAGGACCTGGAAATTTCTTTGGTGGAATATCCCACACTGAATGAACCACTTATATTTGCACACTCATCTCCTACTATTAAAAGATCGACTCGTTTGATATCAGAAGATGTATTTGAAATCGAGGGCTTCTGGACTCATTTTCTTAGACGACATACCTGCTAGTTGAAATTACTCCACGGTGTCACCTTCTATGATAGCATCTCCTCCCCCTTACTAAAAACCATTCAGTATGCACACAAGTGATGCATTTAAGGGTGCACAAATAAAATGAAATCTGGTGTCCAGGTTAAGCTTACACATGGCATTAAATTTCCTCTAAAAAATTTCCCAACGGATTGATTTCCAATGACCCAGACTCCACTCAACAGAAAACCTAACCACATTGGAAGATTATATAGTAGTTTCAATAATATAAGAGAACTCTAAAAGATTAAATATCTAGTGCAACACTCTTGTTCTTGGAGAGCCCCATTTGAATATTGAATGGTTTCAATTTGATGCTAGGGATGATGTTTTTATTTTGGGATGGATTTGAGTCATGACTTCCACCATTTGACTTATAAAGTCTTGGATGATGCCATAGATGAGGCTCACGCATGGTGTACCACATGCATGGATGTTGAAATTCTAGAGGAACATAGAGCAAAGTCAGTTCAATGAAGACACGATTTTCAAAGTATCGACATTGACCAAGTTCGTTTGAATTTTGAGACATTAAATTATTTAGAGGATGTAAAGGGAATGGATGCTACAATATGTGGCCGTTCTGGCAGTAATGAATGCAAATTGCATGCTACTAAGTTGTGGTTAAGACCCCGCAAGTAGTAGAAGATGAAAATGTTGTGAATACCACTCGAGGTGGTGGTCCAAACGAAATAATTTTTCTTGTGTACCCAGTTACATGCTCCTCAATGTCAAAGGAAGGTTTGAGGGTTGATGTTGCACAAGAAGAAATCCATGTATACCTGGAGGTGATATTGTATAGATTATTAGTATTCTGGTAAGTAAGCATAAATATAAAAAATGTCCATATACCTCCCATGCAAATGGTTCTCGGTTAAATGTGAGCACTAGTAGTAACACAATAGATTCAATGAATATTATCTATGTTAAGTCTACTCTATGTTAAACCTGCTAAAGTCTACTCTATGTTAAGTGTAAAGAACAAAGAGAATCGGGAAGATAGACCTAGGAATGTAAAAACTCTTTATCATAAGAAATGTCTTCCGATTGATGTAGAGGATTACGACAACTTCCAAAGCCAACAGTATGGGTATCTATTGGAGAACCAATTGATGTAGAGGATTACGACAACTTCCAAAGCCAAGATTATGGGTATCTATTGGAGAAGAAAGATTATCTTACTGGACAAAGTGAACTGTTAATGACTAAAGATGCCGCAAGCTAATAATGAAAAACAATATAGATGAGATAAAATATGTTATGAAATAGAAAACAAGTGAGGTTGATAATGTAAAAAATGAAGAGAATTAATCTGAAAGAGATTCTTGATTATGATCAATAGGGGCAAACCAAATTTGATATTTCGCTTGACGACATGAGTATTTCAAGTAAAGAACACTTTTGCAACAACCCTAGTTTTGACCCAAGTTGAATCTAGGTACATTTTTTAGAAAAACGAGAGATCGAACATCTGCACTTGGTACTAGGATATAGGCATGTATCAAAGCGAGGAATAGGAGACAGATTAATTTCGGGCGACTTGGAAACTGAAGAAGAAGAATAGGACCTTACTAAAATGGCATCTGTATTATCGCCATAACATTTGACTCGAATGCCCATTTCCTGGATTCTTTATATCGTTGAAAAGATCTTTATGATATCTATGACTTCATGACTATGTCATTCAAGAAACCGCCAACAGAGGAATCACAAATCTAACTATGGGAAGTTGCGTGCAATTTCAATTAGTCAATGCTTTGATTTTATGGGTTTGAATGCATTTTTTAAATAGTTTGTTAAAGTATCCCTCTAAGGTCACTCATCTACAATGTGTTTGATGGTTAGATATCGATGTCAAGAGAAAGATGCCCTCTTGCAACGTAATATATAGCCAAGGACAATAAAGCATTAGCAATAAAATCAATTGTCCCAACAACAAGAAGCAATGAGATGAATCAAGCTTGAATGGATGAAGAAGGGATCTGAGCTCTATGACGATCGATGTCCCCTAATTCCCAATCCAATTATCATGATGGACGAGATACACTATGACCAAAATCCATGGTGGTTTCTACTAGTGCTAGGGGGAAAATTTAAAATGTAACCACTGTGTTTTATTCCCATAACCACAAAGGGGATAAGGACAAACATTGGAAGACGAAAGGTCACTAGGCTAGGTGAAAGGTCAAAAGTCATATTGAGCCCCAATAAATACTAAAATTGGATCCAAGCGAGGGGCTTTTGTCTCTTCAAACATTTTACACTTCTGAACTACTTTGGGAATATAGTTTCATCTAAAATTGGAGAGTTTTCCTTAGAGTTTTCATGTACTATTGATGGAATTATTAATGCAGAGAAGCCCTCAGGGCCAACTTTTGGTAGAGAGAAGGACTTGCATGTGTCATTGTTTTGATGTGAACTATTTCAAGAAAAATGTTTTTTGTTCACATGGGTTGTAAGAGAATACTTGTTTATGGACTATTATGATGCAATATATGTTTTCTTGTAGTTTTGTTACTCTTTCTTATATTACATGTCCCGAGGGAATGAGTTGTGAATGTATGCAGAAAATTGAATTAGACTATTTTGCTTATAGACTTGTATGCATATGTTTCTAACTGTGTGCCTTTAAGATAACTATCTGATTGGGGTTTATGCTTAGTTTAGTTTCAATACAATTCATTATTTTACTATTGTTTTCTCCGAGCTACGATAAGTTAGATTAGAATTAGATTAGGCTTGCATTTAGATAGTCTCCATCTACATCTTCTTCTTTCATAACCATCCAACACTCACCCTAATTTGTGGACCAGTTCACAACCAGTAGAACGAAACCAACAATGGTTGTCGAGCCAAAATCTGCATGGGTTCCCTATTCCAAACGGTGAGAGGTCTAATTGGGATTTCTTACTCGGGAGAACCCCTTACTGTTGTCAAATGAATTTAGACCCATAAAAAAGGCTATTCCAATGATATATTTGTTGGATATGCCGACCACACTGAGAGGGGGGGGGGTGAGTCAGTGTAGGGATATTTTTAAAACTTTCCCTTCAAAAAACTCCTTAGTTAGCAATCACCAATTACTCATCACTTATTGATGTCATTTATAACCAGTTAAATGCGAACATACATCAACAACATATACCAACAAAAAATATCATCAATAAGTCATGACCGCAAGGAACACAAAGAACAGAAGATGTATGTACAATTTTCTTTTTATTACAGACTAAAATCCTTGGTTTATCAACAACAACTTAATAGAGTTACAAATCTGAAAGAGCACTAGCTCTACAATGCAAGACTCAACTTACACAACTCAGCACCAACTGAGAAGAGGAATCAATCCTCAACAAATACCAATCTGTCAACAGGTACACAACCTGTCAGTAGTGTAGCACGTGTATGTATGTGTCCTACCAGTAGTACAACTCGCTTATGTATGCGAACAGTCTGTACTACAGTCTGCATATGCCTTGTGAGTAATTAGGGTTTTCTCTCTATGAAAAACTCAGATTATTTATAGCCTTCAGTCACATCTACTTATGTCTTTCATTGTCCAATTTGAACCATAACCAATCAAAACACATCGATGCTCTCCCACAACTCACTCATGCTCCTCAACCATACAATTTGAATGCTACTTAATCATGTATAAGCAAGTAATATACTATGGCAATCATATTAGTACTGAACCATAAGAGTGTTGATCACTCTATCAATTAACCAACATAACCATATCACAACATCCATACCAAGAATGGCTCAAGCATTCACCATACAATAATCAAGAGTATCTATCAAGACAACTATGTAACCATGCCAAAGTTTCTATGGCAGATTTGAGCCCATAGAATGCAGATATGGAACTTGCTTCATACTTCAAGAACTTTGCATCATCTCACACTCAAGTATCAATTGGCCTCCATGATAACTTGTAATCCCTCTCTTACTCATACCCTTCAAGCTATGATCAAGAGATGATTTTCACAAGAGACCCTTGCTACTTATTTATACTTTCCAAGTAGCTTCCTTAGAAGCATCTATAGGCCACCTTGTCCACATAGCCACTTTGTCCACATAGTCACCTATGTCCAACTTTGTTCAATTTTCCACTTGTCCATGTATCAAATAACCACTTGACCACTTAACCCATTTTCCTCATTTTAGGGTTAACCTTCTTATAAACACTTTCCATAATTATAAAGTTCTCCATTTACTTTATTATTTAAATAATCTTCCTTGACTTTGTCACTTCACTTTATTATTTAAATAATCATTTTTAACTTTGTCACTTCATTTTATTATTTAAATACTCTTCCTTGGCTTTGTCACTTCACTTTAAATAATCCTCTTTGACTTTGTCACTTCACTTTATTATTTAAATAATCCTCTTTGATTTTGTCACTCATTTTATTATTTAAATAATCCTTTTTTACTTTGTCACTTCACTTTATTATTTAAATAATCCTCCTTGACTTAGTCACTTCACTTTAAATAATTCTCTTTGACTTTGTTTGACCTTTTGGGGCTTCAAGACAACATATGAGGGTCCTTCAACTTCGTAAGGACATAAATCTCAAACCCTGAGGAGTTAAGTGACGTTCCACATGCCACCGAAAATGGCTTGACAAGAATTATCCATATAGGATAGTTTCACTAACAAATTCACTGATCTTCATCTCATTATTCCATAATTAATAATGGGTTCTCTAACTATACTTCTAGGATAACTCAACTGCAAAGTGTCTATCCGTGAGGGCTTTCACCATAAGGGGACCACTTTGGAGTTCATCCATTTGTACAACCATGACAAGACAGTAACCACTTTGGAGTTCACCACAAAGCATCTTCCCATGAGGGGTTTCACCATAAGGGGGCCACTTCGGAATTCATCCATTTGTACAACCATGAAAAGACAATAATGAGTCATATTTACATAAATACAACTATGCATCATATATCATTGACAACTCATTGATCCATCTTCATCTATGCATATGACTATGAATCCTCTTGACATCAATCCATTGACATAAAGGTCAATACATGATTCATCAATCACGACTTCAATATGCTATGACAAGACATTGTTCCTTTGACATCAATCCTTTGGCATCAATGACAAAATGATCCAACAATATCCCGCTTTGGCATTGATGGAAATACTAACATTGATGTCAACACCAATCATTGATGGAAACATGTAGACAAGGAATTGCTCTACATAAATAGTAATCTCAATCACATCAATGTGACTATCTCTCCCCCTTTGAAATCAATGGAAAATGGTCATTCGCCCCTTGGGGATTCTCCCCCTTCCTGAACTCTCCTTGGGGCTATCCCCTTATCTGAATTTCTTTTATATTCCTATGAATAATCTCTCCCCTTTTGAACAAGGGATATCACTTTGATGTAATGATGAAGATATATATCTCATGTGCCCCCTATGACCATTTCACCCCCTGGAACTATGCCTCTGTTCTCTTTCTCCAAGTATAGGTCTCTTTTTAAAGTATTTATCTTTGCATCTGATAAATATCTCCTCCTGGAATTATGGGAAGAAGAATGAATCCCCATATGGGTATGTCTCCCCCTATCTTCTTTACAATATGAACAATATGCTACCAATTCAATATGATTCTACTGCAAATGCTATTGCTCAACCAGAACATAGATCAAATGCTCTTTCTATGACAATCCTTGGACCTATCCATGCATCAAACTCATGCCATACCATACATCATGAAGAAAAATATATGTCAACAATGAATAGACAATTATGAAGAAAACATCAACCAAGTACATCATGTGCCAACCATCCAAAATACCCATGTACATCAATACCATATCATATGTCATAAGATATCATCAATGGATTCCATCAACCATATGCCTCTACAAACATGCCAACCATGTGCCTCAAACAAGTTTCATATCACTCATGATATGCCACTACCAAGAACCAAGTGTCACAATCATGTATCTTAATCAATAAAGTGGCTCAAGTATATTATCCATACATCAACAAGTGCACCAAACATGTGTCACTACTTGTACCAAGCAAGTGCATCAACCATGCACCAATACCATAACAAGATGAACTACAATAAAGATGTGTCCTCATGCATGTATTCCATATCCACCATAAAACATGTGCCAATCATACTGCTAGTAGGTGCCTCTAACAATGTACCAAAATTGTATGAATCATGCATCAACTATAAATCAAGCTATGACTCATCAATGATGTACAATATGACCACCTCATCAACTCATCAACTACATGTCCCACTATGTATCCCATCCTCATGTCAAATGCATGCATCGATATATCCAACAAATATGCATCTCACAACACATCATAAGATATATCAATGGAGCTCAAATATGTATCGACCATGTATCCCAACAGATCATCCTCAACCACCATTCACTACAGAAATACTAAGCATCCAATAAGACATGTACTAGAAATGTGACTCAATAGATCAATGACATCTCTAGCTACCATCATCATGATATATCTCATAACCAAAGTACCATAAATTCACTGTCACAGCCAACATTGTTCCTCAATAGAAAAGTGTCTCAATCCACACTCTAGGGTTAGTACCATGCATCTAACATACTCTTTCAACACTCAACCATATATCACCACCATACATACAACAATTATGTATGCCAACATGTAATCATGAAAACCTGCAAAAAACATGTCAGACCCTGCAACACAGAGTTATACCATCATACCATGCTGCATATCATATGAATAGCCCATTTCCCAATGATTTTTACCACAAATACTGTAAGGTAGCTAGAGAGGTAGTGGGGGAGCCTAGAGGGCCCATAGTGATAATAATGGAGGTCATTCAATGTAAGGCGGACTAGTTCCACTATATTATTAAATAAGGCCCACTATGGAAGTTAGATATAATAAATGGGTAATTAGATATAATAAATGTAAGAGGACTTCTTAGAAGGTTCTACTTCTAGAAGATTCCTCCTCTAGAATGTTCTTAGGTGATGGTAGAACTATATAAAGGGGTTCAAGCAATGTAATGAGACATGAAGAGAATTAGTGTATTTGGAGTAGTAGCTCAATAGGAGGATGCCCCCTCGAAGAGGCAAGTGAATAGGAGAGGATCCCTTCCATAATAGGATCCATTGTACGGTGTTGCCCTACCCCAAGGGTTTGATGGTAATAAAGGAGATTTTTCATATTGTTCTTGTATATCTATTGTGGTGCTTTTGTATTCAGGTATTTGGTTCTTAACAATTGGTATCAG
>SNQJ01S0048340.1:34403-62372 GCA_010110895.2 Picea sitchensis | reverse complement strand
GAAGGAACTTCGGAAGTGTGTGAGGAGGGATTGAGCACCCAAAAACCCTGACATAGGAGAAACCCTCTTCAATAAACCAATCTGCAATCGCCCTGAGATTTCCCACAATTTTCTCTGAAATACAAGGGGGTGCATAACCATACAATATTTGATTCAAAGGTACCACTACATAGTGATAGATTTCGTAAAAGAAATCTTTAACGTTCTCCTCCCATAACTTAGAGTGATAAACATGAATGGGCTCCGCACAGGCTGGGTTCTAGCTCCAATTCATCAAAGGGAATGGAGTCACGTAACAGACATCATCCATAATATAGGCATACTTGTAAGAAGATGTGAATCAACCTTTTAATTTTGTTGTTTGGTACTCTGCAACCTCATTAGCTAGATTGTCTGATAAAAATTTTATCCCAGTTGAAACTGAAACCCTCGGCTACTTCATGTAGAAGTGGTACCCATTCTGCAGGGAAATGGGTAGGGATTTTCTTCCCAGAGATTCTACATAGCATCAGAGCTATATACATCATGTACTCATTCAACAAAGTTGTGGCATAATTTCCAGGGGTATCGGCTCTCAATCTTGCTGGAATTCCCCACCAGTCTTTGATTATATTTGGACATGTTTGATGAAATTATGTACACTCCTTTGTATGAATTATATTAGAGATATCCTTATGCAGATGTTGGTTTCTATAAATGACATACCATATCGATATATGGAATGGAGTCACCGGTAGTGTGGCTATTTTGTGAAGCTCAGACTCGGCTATGTCCCGGAAATGATTTTCATAATTAGGATGAGCATTTTCAAGCTCGTATTCCAGCAATTTAGATATTTGATTCCAAGATTTAATGGAGTCTATATCATGTGGTGTGGTGTCGGATATAACATCTCCATCTGGATTTGAGCTTCCACCTGCTTATTCACTCTTCTTAGGCACTTTTCTAGGTTCCATGTTGTTTGTGCTAAAATGAAAACTTGTTGTAGAGAAGAAATGTGTGAGTTATTCTAAATATAATTCTCTCTTAGTCTAAAAATAAGAATAAATTTCAAAACATCAGACCTTTATTGACCTTTAACCTATCTTAAATTTAGCGTCTTGTCTGAGACAATGAAAAATTAAAAATTTTTTAATGAGGGCGGTACATCACGGAGATACACTCTTGTATCAAAATATCTTCATTAATCTGTTGTATATACTGCCACATATCGATGATTTAAAATTGGGATTTCGAAAGGAATGCCATCGAAGACTCCCGAAAGGTGAAACACGAAAGTTATTTAATAACATTAATGCTTATTTTAAAATTAAGTTAATCCGTTTGACACTTAATTCTTCGGGACTTACGTGTTTGAGTTTACGTCGTCGTGTCCCCAAAGAGGTATGGCAGTCGTCCCAATTTTGAAACCCAGCGATAGGTTGTTTAGAAATTAACTACTTTTAATTCTTTAATTGTCCATGATTAGGGGTTAGTTTTTACTTTTCGTGGATTGGATTATCAAGACTCCGACGACTCTTTGATGTATGAAATCCCGAATTGTGAAATGAAGTGATGGGATTTATCATCATTAAACCTTCTTACTTCTTGATAAACATAACATTATCTTTTAACAATTTTGCGACTTCGGGAATCAAGGTTTAAGGAGAATCAAGGTCAACTCTTTGATTTCCCAAACTGCAACTGATCAACAATATGTCAAGTATGTTTTGATCCTTAATTAATCACAATTAAAAGGTACTTCGTGGAAATCACATCGAGACACTTGGAATTCTCCTTAAGTTGAGATGGCCAAAAAGAACATGTAATGAAAGGCTTAGAAATCCTTTAACATTTTTAATTATTACTTTAGAGTCCGTTCAATTTCCTTTAAACAATCTTTTTGAGGACTTAGATTAAGAAGGACTTTGGGGTTGTCATTAAAAACATGCTTTGTGGCGATTGAACCACCGAACCCAAAATCAAAGACCTTTTGATTCCTTGTTTTTTTTTACAGAACTAGAACAAATAACAGGAAAATGAAGATTTGGTTTAGAGGAAGAAAAATAAACTTCGTTTCAATAGACATCATAAGTAATTCCATTTTTTGTGTTCATTCTTCCCTGGCCATGTTAGCTTTGATACCATGTAGAATTGGAGTGAAACCTGCACAGGGAATCTAGCTAGCAACAATGAACACAAAGGCACCAGAATTTGGAGAGAAGAAGAGAAAGGGGTGGAGGAAGAATGAAATAGTGTATTCCACACTCCAAAGAGTGAATAATTTACAATAGATATAAAGCTACATGATCAATTAATGTACCGCCTTAGTATCCTTCCTAGAGAGATGTGGACACACAATGACAAAAACGTGAGTTATATGCCACCTAGTGCTAGTTAATTGGTCCATGCAGTCATCAATTAATTGGATCATACAAGTGGAGTGGAGAGAATATCATGCATACACATGTGAATTGCACCTCAAAACCTCAGGGCATTTCAAGTGTTCCCTCACGAGTGATGATGATGATCGGAATTTGGGATTTTCCCTCTTGGTAGTGATCCTAAAGGTGAGCATGCTGCAACACTTGGTGATAATATCAAGGTTTCCATGCATGACTTGACTCCACTAGTCTAATTGACGTACAATTGAGTAATAATTGAACAAGAGGTGGCACCCTCATCTAGAGGAGAAAATATATAACTGTGGGTGCCCTTCACATAGAATAATAAACATAGGATAGGAAGTACTAGGTTGGGTGTGTAATATATCAATAGAGTCTCCCTTTTCTGGTTTGCCACATATGATCAAATTCATCATAATATATGGCAACAACCACTTTGAAATCATGAATTGTGTCCTTTAGAACCCATCAATCTAGATAGAATTCCACATTTTTATTGGTATGTGTATTGTAGTAGATAGATAGAAGATTTGTTCCAACACATGGAATATGAATAACATCTCCAAAATTAGTTGTATCTATGATGATATCACATCCTGCACTACGTATTGGTTGGATTGTCTCCATGCTAGTTTTCCATTATGTGTTGTTGTTTATAATCAAATAGAAGGTGTTCATGTTTGGTCACATGTGAGGCATCTCTAGAATTATCACTCTGCTCCTACTAAGACAAAGGGGACCAAAGTGAAAAGTGGACTACCAAATGTGCACTATGAGATGATTCTAACATTTGCTACAGCCCTAATATTGGCTAATTACCCTAAATTGGGGCATATTATATTAGTAATGTTATTTTATTTATGTTTGGCTTTGGAGGCCATTAGTTGTAATTATACCTCCCTAGTCTCCTATATATACAAGGAGACATTTTCATTTCCTGAATCATCTTGTACTTGAACATTTTAAGTGGGGTAAAGGAGGTTTCCCCGTCGAAGAGGATTATTATCCTAAAATTGTCTCTTTTTCAAGGCATTGAGTACTTTTTGAGGTTTTTCTATGCTCCTCTTGATGTTTAGTTCTTAACATATAGTATCAGAACTCAAGGTCTTGAGGTTTCTTTGCTACATCACAGGGGCACCTTGGGAATTTTTTCACCATAACTTTTATACAACATTTAGGAAGGAGGCAGCCTTGGAGGATGTTTAGTGAGCAGAGATCAATTTTGTTAGGTTCAAAATTCAATCTTGGGCATTATACTTTCCAGGAGATATAATGTACAAGATGGAGTTGGAATCATCTGAGGCTAGGAGTCATTGCTGAATTTTGCTATAAAAACATTTTACATGTGTGTTGGTCCCTGAACTCAAATATTCCCAAAGAATTAGAAAGGTATATGTGAAAGGTGAAACAATTTGACTTACAATTATGCAAATTTGTAGATACCTTGTAAAGATAGAATTATCGTGACTAGTCCTATTGACTAGTATCAAGAGGTTATTCGAATTAAAAAATCCATAACTTCTTCCTAGAGTATCAAATTGAGTGGGACTAGTTCCATTGGATCATGAATGGGTTGCTTGATTATTTACGAGGTGAAAGTTTTCAAAATTTTATATCAATTGTTTTTGGAGTGCAGAATACGCTATACAAGTGAGATCTTCTAGAAACCCCGAAAATTGTAGGATTGTGGGAAGTTGATTAATTCCATGGCACATACAATTTTAGTCAGACCTATGAAATTGAAGATATGAGGGAACTGTAGAAAGTTTCCTTGGAAGGGGCCAAGAGCCTTGGGAGATACAATGAGAAATATTGTCTAGGCGGAACCATCTCAAAGTCAAGGGTTTAAAAGAAAGTGATGCTTGGCCAACATACCACCCAAAGAGGGAACTTCTACATAGCTAAGCCTCCAAAATCCTACTTGGACTCTTAGTAGAGGTGAAGAAATTTGTAGGGACGTAAATGATTTACAAAGGAAGATAGTAGCAAAGATGAACTACAAGAGATGATGGATTCAATGGAGCTAAGTTGGATACTAAGATGATGGTTTAAAGGAAATCATGGAAGTATTGAAAAAATTTCCTTAGCGGAGAGACACTGAGAGTTATCCAATGGGGAATTCTGATGGGACACAGGAAGGTGAATCAAGAATGGAGGAAACTCAACTTTGGTTTGAGATAACCATGTTCCTAAGATTGATATAGGAAGTTTGATGGCAAGGAACCAACCATATGGATGCCAGATAGAGCAATTCTTTGATATCCATAGTAATGCCACATGCACAAAGGTATGAATTGTTTTTTTTTTATATTTAGAACCTAATCAATTTGTATAGTATCATTAGAAAACATTTTCTATGGAAATCACTTATCCTTGGATGAATTTCTGTGAGGAAGAAATGATAGCACACTATGAGGATACAAGGAGCAATACCTTCTTTTAGCCAATTGATAAATCCTCAAGCAAAGGGTTAGATGCTTAGAGCACATTGAGAACTTCCAAGATTGAATATAAAGGTGTGATATTCGGATGGGCACTTGATTGATATATTCATAGGAACTTTAAAGGATAACATTCAACATGAGGTTGCCTTTGGGAACCCAAATCATTGGAGGAGATGTCCATTTTAAAGGAAGGTGGCAAAATGTTGAAAGTAAAAGAAATATGGCTATAATACTAGAAGGACCAATCCTAACATCTATAGAGAACAATGCTCCTTCATAAAACACCTCAACCTACAAGGTTGACACCTCAACAATTGGAGGAGAGAAAGAAAAGGTTTATGCTTTAATTTGTGACAACAAGTCTGATGCAAAGGGACATAAGTGTGGTGAGAAGTAATTATTATACATAGATTGTGAGAGGAAGAAGAACAAGAACAGAACCATCTCAAGACCAAAATGTAGGGGAAGCAACCCGTTTGAAGGTTGACTCCCACGATATCATGTAATGCATTGGCTAGAATTAGCCTCCTAAGGCATCCCTCAATATTGAAGGATACATCAAAGAGAAAAGGTAGTAGTCCTAATTGATGCTGGAAGCACTCATAATTTCATTCCTCTCAAATTATTGAGATCTCAATTGGTTTGTATATCCGGTGCTAGAGTTCAAGTAATGATTGTAGATGGAGGAACTATCAATTTCTGGAAAGGAAATGCAATAAGATCAATCTCTTACTACTTGAGGGAATATGCAATGAATAGTCCAATGATTTACTATATACCATGGGTGAGTGCATATGTATACTAGGAATCTAATGGTTTACAATCATTCTGAACAATGGATTTTAATTTTCAAGACTTTCATGAAATTTTCATTGGAAGGAAAATTTGATTAAGAGGTATCACAGAAATACAGGTAAGGTGATAAGCTCTACTTTGGCATGACAAATTATTGAAAAAGGGCATCAAGGCATTGTGCAACTATGTTCACTAGATGTTCAAACATCTAAGCCATATATTCCTCAAGATCTCCAAAGGATCATTGATAAACATTCAAAAGTATTTGAAGATATTCCCAAGGTCTTACACCCACTTTCCAGAAATCATGATCATGAAATTCACCTAATTCTTGGGAGTGTTCCTCCTAACATCAGTCACTCTGAGATACCCACTGCACAGAAAGGAGGTAGAAATTCAGGTGCATGGTTATGAAATGTTAAGTGGCATTGTGGGGCTACCCAAAGTTTCTTACTTTGCACCAGTGGTTGTGGTATTCAAGAAAGATAACTCATGGAGTGTATCTTAAAATTATAGAGAGCTGTGTGAATCACTATTAAGATAAGTTTCCCATTCTTGTCATTGTGATAGATTATTAGATGAACTACATGGGAGCAATGTATTTCAAAAAATTGGATCTAGTGTCAGGGGTATCATCAGATCAGAATGAAAGGAAGAAGATATCCCAAAACGACATTCCGAACTCACTTGAGGCAGTATTATGAATTTTTTGTCATGCCTTTTGTACTTACAAATGCACCTTCCACATTCAAGGTTGATGAATTTCATTTTCAAACCCTTCCTTAGAAAATTTGTGTGAGTATTTTTGATGATATACTAATCTATAGGAAGTCTTATAGGAGGATCATGTTGGAAACTTATCATTATAAAATTTTCTAACTATTAAAAGAACAACAACTATATACCAAACCATCCAAATGTTTTGGAATAAAAGGAGTAAGAGTATTTAGGTCTTGTACTTATCATAAAAGGTGTCAAGGTAGACCTAACAAGATTAAGACCATGATGGAATGGCGATTCCCAAAACATTAGAGAATCTTAGAGGATTTTAGGTTTGATAGGTTACTAACGCAAGTTTGTTGAACCTGGAAGAATAGTAGCACCTTCCACAACACACCTGCCCCTAAGAGTTGTTCATGTGGACTCGGAGGAAACTAAATATTTGAACAACTTAAAGAGGTGATGTAGCAATCTCATGTCTTGACCCTCTAGACTTCCTACAAAACCTTTGTGTAGATGCGATGTAGCAGGAAATGGGTGGTGTTGCCCTAATGCAGGAAGGAAGGCCCATGGCTTTTGAAGAGTCGACCACTCAAGGGAAAGGGACTTACACAAACCCATTTATGAGGAAAAAATGATGGCAATACTACATCCATTGAAGAAATGGTCCCTTACCTAATAGGTAGGCACTTCAAGATCAAAATAGATCATGATAGTCTCTTAAATACTTCTTGGAACAAAGAGACTATCTTAGGAAAGAACAACAAAATGGGTAACCAAGATATTGGGTTATGATTTTGAAATCTCACATAAAGGGAAGCAAAATGTTGTGGCGGATGCACTCTCAATAAAGGGATAAAAGAAGATGTTGAGGCCTTTCTACACTGTCATTGATCCTTCAATGATTGGATAATAGAAACAAAGGATGAATGGAGAATGATGAAAGAAGTGTGGACTCTCATTCAAAGTTCACGTGAAGGATTCAGTGATCGAGATACATTTACATGGAAAAATGATTCCTATGGTACAAAGATAAACATATTTTTATGTAAGAACTCCCAGCTCAAATATAAAGGTACTATTGGAGATGCACACCTCTCCAGTGGGAGGGACATTGAGTTTTGAAAACCTACCATAGGAGTCAAGAGAGATTTTTACAGGATGGCCTTAAAAGCCCGATATGTTCAAAGATTTGTGAAAGAATGTTTGGTTTACCAACAAAATAAAGGTGGAAAAAATTAAGACCCAAAGTCTTTTACAACCATTATCCCATCCAAGTCAAAAGTATTTGGGAGGGAGGTTTCCATGGATTTCATCAAGGGGTTACCAAAGTCTAAAGGAAAAAAAATCCCTTGGTTATTGTTGATAGGTGACAGTCACTTTTGCTTTTGTACACTCTCTCATCCCCTTCAAATCCAGTAAAGTTCAACGCATTCCTTGGAGATAGTTCCAACGTGACTACATAGCTAAAAGATTATTATGATGAGAGATTCCATCTTCTTATGGACAATTTTGGACAAATTATTTTCTTGTTGGGTACTCAATTGGCTCATGGCTCATCCTATCATCCTCAATCGATGGAAAAACGAGATAGTGAACAGAGTATGCGGAAGGCTATGCGTTGTGTCTCTGATAAACAAACACAATTTGAACCATTGTGTTTGGTTCAAATGGTTACCCTTGGGGGAATGGTGGTATAACACTTCCTTTCATCTGCAACAAAAATGACAGCATCGACATGGCACTTTATGGATACCACCCTCAACCCATCACTTCTCTAAAGAAAATATAAAGGTTCAAGCGGTGGGAAGATTACATGATAATCAACAACAAGTTCTCCAAATCTTAAAGGACAACCTAACCAGCAGCGCAGAATTAGCATGAAATAACAGAGCAGATCAACATGCAGTAGTGAAGAATTTTTTGAAGTGGGGGATTGGGTTTTTTTAGGGCTACAACCATACAAACAAAGTTCCTTGGGCAGAACCAAAGAGGATAATAGAATTATCCCTTAAGAAGTATATGGCCACTTAAGGTGTTGCAAAGATTGGTACCATGGCCTGGGTGGAGGTACATCTTCACGGAAGGTACCCAGTTTCCATGTTTCATGCTTAAAAGAGGTTATAGAAGTGAGATGATGATTCAAACTATATTTCGAAGGAACTTGGTAAGGAAGGGAAAAATCATATTAGAGCTGAGAGCATCAACGACACACAGTCCTTGGTGAGGAATAGATCCATTTGGTATCTCATTAAATGGAGGAAACTACTGTTGAAGATTCCACTTGGGAGAGATGAGTCTTATCTGACATCAGGGAGTTACTCTTAGGTGTTGTGGACAACCTTGTCTCAAGAGGAGGAGGGCATGTGGCTAATGGCCAGCTCATTACCCATAAGTGGGAGACTGTGTGTGTACCTTTAAATGTGTATTTTATTTATATTTGGCTTTAGGCCGTGGTTGTAGTATACCTCCTAGTCTCTATATATATAGGGATACATTTTCATTTGAATCATCTTGAACATTTAAGTGCAAATTGAAATGGAGGTTGCCCCCTCGAAGGCTTATTATCTGAAATTATCTTTCTAGAGGCATTGTTCACTTTTACAGGGTTTTTCTATATTTATATATTGATGTTTGGTTCTTAACGACATTCTCATAAAAAGGTCTTGGTATTGTATCTTGAAGCAATCTTCTAAGAATGAACAAGGGAAGCCGCAGGGGATGAGAAAGCCCTCCCTTCACAGCGTTACATTTGAATCATGGGTATAATTTTGGTGAAGCATTTCAACTTATGCTTGAAACCATTTCAATTATATCCAATGAGAAATGAACAATAGTACAAGAGTTACAACAATACACCACAATACACCACACCTTACCTATTATACCAGGGAAATAATAATCAATAGTTATTATTTAAGAGGGAAATGTGGCTTCCAAAGGTAGATCTGACTTCAAATGTAAAGGGAGGATAAACCTACTGAGGAGGAGATACAATCCTCCAATATCAAGAGAGATATTTGAACTCTCCATATGTTACACATATTCCACCCAAGAATATATGGGAGATGATAAAACTTTACATTAAATCATCACATCAGCTAGCCATCACCTGAGAACCTAATAATGCTTCCACGAGACTGCTAGTTACTGATTCTTCAATTCTTGGAATACTATGATCATATATAATATTACTCAATTTTATTCTCTGAAACTTCTCCAATTTCCACTCCTTTAATCCTCCCAAAAGAAAAAGTTATGAGAGAATGGTAGACCTTGTTTCAATTCCTGGTTTATTAGGGGAGACCGAACTTACCCCAGATACACTCAATATTTAACATGGGATTCTGAAAATCCACACACAAGAAGCTACAGTCCGTACTCTTTCCAATTCAGTTTTACACACTTCATTTGGATTCTCTGTAATGAGATTATGAGTTGTTTACCCGGAACACTTTTTATTGACTAGCTTCAGGAGTAGTCAAAACCCCTATCTTCCACCAGAGTGTATCTCCATAATTATAGAATCAAGAGATGAGAGCTTTTCTGGTGCCATGATAACCTTTCCTCAATGCCATAGCATTTTCCCCATCTAAGATCATTCCTAGAAAAAGTTATAGAAAAGTTATAGAAAAAGTTATGGCAGAAATGGTAAGAATGACTTGAAAATAGCATACCTTAGAACACATCACCAAAGACTTCTCCTCCCTTGAAATCCGACCTCCTTTACTTTGTTTCCTAAAATTAGACTTTTTTATCAAATGAATATATAATGATATTTATTTATACCATTTATTTGCTTCCTTTTTAACATTAGGGCCATTTGACACTTTCTTATTTTGTGGAAACACCTGTTTATTGACTAGCTTCAGGACTGGTCAAAAACCCTATCTTCCACAGAGTGTATCTCCATAATTATAGAGAATCAAGAGATGAAACTTTTACCACAGGTACCTTGATATTTCTTCTCAATACCATAGCATTTTCCCCATCTGAATCATTCTAGAAAAAAAGTTATAGAAAAAAAGTTATAGAAAAAAAGTTATAGCGAAAATGGTAAGATGACCTGAAAATAGCATACCTTAGAACACATCACCAAAAGACTTCATCCTCCCTTGAAATCTGGCCTTCTTTACTTCTGATTTCCTCTGAAATTCAACTTGTGTATCAAATGAATGTATAATGATATTTATTTATACCATTTATTTCACTCACTTTTAACATTAGGGCCGACCTGACACTTTCTTATTTTGTAATTATTTTCTTTAATTATCTTCAAGGCCTACATGTACTTTCTTCTTCAATTCACTTTGTCATATTTACAAATTCATTTCTCCTCAACCATGAGGATCCACGTGACGTTCCACATACCACTAGAAACAATGTTATGTATATTATCCATCCATGGGTGTTTTATCTGAATGTGCATTGTCCTTCATGTGCAAATACCTTCATCAATCTTGTGGTCCAAAACCAATGACTAGGTTTGACATCAATGACAACAACCAATCTTCCAACAATCTCCCCCTTTTTCATTGATGGCAACACTCATGCTCCCCCAATCATCGTGATCCCAATTTCTCTCCCCCTTTGACATCAATGGAAAAGGGTAGGGATTCTCCCCCTGAGTTTAATTGAAAAATGTAACCTTCTTCTTTGGGGTTGCTCCCCCTGAACATGTGGCACTTAATAATACTTCATCCTTATTTTTGGTCTTTGGGACTTTTTCTTCCTTGGAATATTTTTGTGTGGCTTCTGCCTTCTCTCTCTTCTTCATGTCTAGGGTGTATATGTTGTTTGGTCTTCTTGTTGCAGTTGCAACCAATCTTCCTAAGTTATTTTCTCTAATTTTACATTTTCGGGAGTCAAACGTAAGAGTGTATCCTTGATCACACATTTTACTAACACTGAGTAGATTATGCTTCAAGTATTCAACCAATAGGACATTCTTTTATTTTACATTTTTTATTCCAAGTTATACTACAACTTCTCCAATTATTTTGACAGATGAGTCATCTCCAAATGCAACATTGCCACCCTTTCTCTTCAAGCTGATGAATTTGTCTTGATCCCCGGTCATGTGTGAAGAACATCCACTGTCTATGTACCATTCATATTCTTCTTTACATTCTTCAGCGGTTAATGCTATTCGACAATATTCATTGTTTGGAATATCTTCCCTTATCCATACTATGGTTGGCATAGAGACATATTCATTCATATATGTGCAATCTCGTGTTTTGTGACCAAGATAATTACATTTGTAGCATACAATATTTTTTTCCATCAATGGGGAAAATGAATTATAACTTATGTTAACAAATCCATGATTATTTCCATATCTTCTATTTACACCATTCATGTTTCTTGTGTATTTGTTCCTTTCATTGATTTTGCAATTAATTTCCTTATGTCCAAAATTTTTGCAGGTATAACAATGACCAAGAAAGAAATTTTGATACCTTGGAGTAAGTGGCCTTCTCTGTGATGTAGTCCATTTGGGTTCATTTCCTTCATATTGATTGAAGCTTCTTTGATTCCTGAAGGTAGGAGGTCTTCTTGGATATACATCTCTTTTGTAATCATTCCTTCTTTCTGGTATCCTGGTCCACTTCTCATCAACTATTTGTGTAGCTATTTCTTCAAACTTATTGTTGGTATTTCCATCTTCTTTGTATGAAGTTTCACCCAACCATCCAAGATGTGTTAAGTATTTTGTCACTTGAGATTTTCTTAAGATCTTCCTCAATGAGACAACTTCTTGTTCAAGTTTCTCACAATCTTCTTCTTTCTTCATCATTTGGACATTCCTTACTTCTCCTATTATTCTTTCTTCTTCGAGTAGAGTTTTCAAGGAAATGTTTTCTTCTCTTAGTTTCTCAAAGTATTCTAATTGTTTCTTCAAGATTACGACTGTCTTTTCACAAATACCCAATTCACTTATTAGTTTTCTATGCATATCTTTGAGCTTGTTATTTTCAATCTCAACATGCTTTAATTTTTTAAG
The DNA here is from genome assembly GCA_010110895.2 of Picea sitchensis. NCBI lineage: Eukaryota > Viridiplantae > Streptophyta > Pinopsida > Pinales > Pinaceae > Picea > Picea sitchensis. The sequence goes on along the minus strand of SNQJ01S0048340.1, from coordinate 50,022 downwards.
ATTCTCATCTTCTTGTTGAATAATTTATGCTTCATAATTTTCTTCTTCTTCAATAGAATTTTCTTCTTCAGTGTCATCTCTTTCAATCCTTAGATGAGGACACTCAAATTCAACATGCCCCACTCCTTCACAATTAAAGCAAACGAATTGACCTCTATTTGCTTCTTTGAAATCTTAGATGTTGTAATTTGCTTCAACTTCTTCTTCTTCTTCTTCTTCCCTTGCATAAAGGTTTTGTAGATTGTCCCAAATATCTTTTGATGATGCACATGATCGCACCTTGAATTTCACTGAATCTGTCAATCCATCCAGGATGGTATCTATTGCCAATTTATTGTTCGTGTTTGCTTCCTTATGAGTTGCAGTCTTTGGTTTCTTCAAAGCATTGTATCCTAAAGCAACTGAGAACCAAACATCTTCCCCAAGAGTTTTCAAGTAAGTTTCCATTCTATTACTCCAGTATTCAAAATTTCTTCCATCAAATGGTGGAATCCCATTTGTAATTGTGTCTTCCATTTCTTCTTAGGATCTTCCTTCCAGTGGTTAAAATGTACTGAAGGTAACCCGCTCTAATACCAATTGTTGATACTAAGAGGGGGGTGAATCAGTATCAAGTACAATTTAAAACCTTTTTCACTTAAACCATTCAATTATATCCAATGATCAATGAACAATAGTATAAGAGTTACACCAATACACCACAATACACCATGCACAATATATGAGAAAAAATCAATAGTTATTGTTCAAGGGAAGTAATGAATTCCAATCAATTTAAAACCTCCAAGAGGAAGATGCAATCCTCCAATATCAAGAGAGATTTGAACTCTCCATCCTTTCCCCTTCCTTCCACCCAATAATATATGAGAGATAATAAAACTTCACATTAAATCATCACTATCAACCAACCATCACATAGAATCTGATAATGCTTCTTGAGAATTCTTCAATTTCTACAATTATTCAATTCTTGGAATACTATGATCCTGTAGATAATATTATTCAATTTATTCTCTAAAACTTATCCAAGTTTCACTCCTTGAATCCTCCCCAAAAATAAGTTATAGAGAGAATGGTAGACCTTGTTCAATTCTAGTTTATTCAGGAGACCAAACTTGTACAGAATGCCCCGCACTCAATCTTTATCATCAGATTCTAAAACTCACACACAAGAAACTACAGTTAAGTAATGTTTCCAATAAAATTTGTCCGCTGGCTGGTTCTCTGAGATGAGATTATAGCTGTTTACGGGAACACCTATTTATTATTTTAACCGGTTGGTCAAGCCTATCTTACGGTGTATCTCCATAATTATAGCGAATCAAGAGATGAAACTTTTACCACAATTACCTTAGGTATCTTCTCAATGCCATAGCATTTTTCACCATCTGAATTGTTCTAGAAATTTATAGCAAAATGGTGAGATGCACAGAAAATAACATACCTTAGAACCCATCCTCAAAAGACTTCATCCTTCCTTGAAATACGGCCTTCTTTGCCAGTTTCCTCTGAAATTAGAGTTGTGTATCAAATGAATGTATAATGATATTTATTTATACCATTTATGTCCTTCCTTTTAACATTAGGGCTGACGACCCTTTCTTGGCTGTGATTCTTTCTTTAAATTATCTTGGGCCTACATGTACTTCCTTATTCAATTCACTTTGTCTCATCTTTAAAAATTCATTTCTCCTCAACCAAGGATCCGCGTGACGTTCCACATACCACTAGAAACAACATGATGCATACTATCCATCCATGGGTGTTTTATCTAAATGTGCATTTTCCTTCATGTGCAAATACCTTTACATCAATCTTAGGTCCAAAACCAATGACTAGGGTTGACATCAATAGAAACAACCAATATTCATGATAGTCACATATGACAGTTTTCTTCTTGGGGACCCTGGTTGGAATCATATTTAAAAGGGGTTGAGACAATGTTTTGATGGGATTGATATTAGGTCGATAATTCACCCATATTCCCAAAAGTAACTTGATGCTAAATGAGATTAAAGAAAATCTCCTCAACATGTTTTATGTAACGACCACCCTCTTCTACACTAATCATAGTCTTACAAATGAGTATAAGAGTATAACAAGAGTTTGTGTAATTTTTATTATTATTAAAACCTTTTTCTTCCTATAAGTTTTTATATATAACAACTAGCTTCTACTCTAGGAAACAAACCATTGATAATAATAACCAAAAAATCTATCGTTTTGTGACTTTACACAATTAAGCACTCATTGGTCAACAATTGAACAAAATTAGAGTAGTCATAAATAAAACTTGGATTCAATCCCATATAATTTAAGCTTAAGGATTGTCATTTCCCCAAGGTTCAATTATCTTTACTTAGTTAAGATCCATGCCAAAAGTAAACACTAAATCTATTGTTTAAGATGTTCATTTATCCCATACTTGAACTTAATAATTACATTAATGATGAGTTATTCAACATCATCCGATTGCTAACATGATCATATAACAATTCCATTTAAGCATTTATCTTGTAAACAATCTCATTTCAACTTAAAATTTTGTGTATTACAGTCTCAATTTCAACCATTAACTAAGACATCTAGATAATTGTAGTGACTACCTTATGTAGGGTGGCACAAGTCGTTGTCAACTAACAAGTGCCAAAGTAAAGTGTAGATAATGATAAATTAACTATTATTTATAAAAATTCAACAAGAGGTAATTTATATACAACCACATTAGTCATAAGATTATTTACATACATCAGGTATCCCAATACTATCCAAACTTCCATTAATTAAACAAAATAAAAACACACACTCTGTTGGATTACTGAGAGGTGAGAGGGGGGGGTGAATCAACAATAATGTAATTATAATCATTTTTTCAAATGTTATATCAATGTAGAATTATTATCAACAATGAGCAGTAAAAATAAACAATCACACATACGATTACCTGAAGTGTTTTTGCATTGAGAGCCAAGTGGGATAAAACCGGAGAATGATTTTTTCTTATATGTCATGAAGAATTACATTCATTGGGCTTCAACTTCCTTTGTTTTCCAGGTACAGCTGGAAGGAGGCTCCAACCCTGGTTTCCGGGCTACAACCTACCAGGGGCTCCGACTCCCCAATTCTCCTTCTGAAGGAGACCACAACCCCTATGTTCTCCGACTACAGCCAGGAGGTGGCTACAACCATGTCCTTGCCCCATCTGCCACCACAGAGTGGAAGTAGAATGATGGAACCAATTTCACTCTATCAGCATGGGATATATCGTTGTAAACCTATATACCAATAAATATGAACCAGCGCATCAACCATGCACCAACCTATACCAAACAGCATGTATTCAAAGCGTACCATAAGCAAGTGCATCAACCATGTACCAAGTATGTACCAATCATGTGTCAACTTCTCATCAACTATGACTCATCAATATGCACCAACATCATCAACTATACACCTCATGTGTGCCAACTCATCAACTACTTGTCTCAACCATTAGCCCTCCAACATGTGCACAATCCTCATCAATTTCATCATCAAAATATGATTTTTTAGCTCTGTAATAGACACCAGCGTATACGATCGCATTCACGCAAACCTTCCTTAGCTTTAACGAAACAAGGACTAGCATTTTCATCAAACTTTTTCTTTAGTCTCACATGCCTATTTTTGGATTAGTCCAACAACCCTAACTTGAGCAATCATAACTTTGAACCTGTAATGTATAAATGCTCGGCGATACACAATGTTCTTATGTTTGTTTTATGAATTTCCTCCGAGGTGTCACTACTTAGAACCTCTCAAAAAATGAGTTATAGCAAAAATGACATACCTTGCTGAATTACGGCTTATTCTAGAGAGAGACCTTGTAGAAGTTTAGCATGAAATATTTTTTGAAATGATATGAAACTATTAAAGAATACTAAGTACATTTTAATATGTACATTTGGTCTCGAATTTGGATCACATTATGAAGGATTATGACGTTTTTTACCCGAACAATTTTTTGACTAGTTTTAGGGCTATCCACAAACCCTATTTTCCGCGGTGTCTAACTCCAAAAATACATGGCTCTGAGGCTGAAGTTTTTACCTGGTCTTGCATATGTTTTTCTCAATGGCATAGAAATTTCCGCGGTCACGAGAATCATTAACTAGAAAAAAAAGTTATGAAAATGAATTTGAGATGACTTGTAAATAACATACAACCAAAGCACTACATCAAAAAAATTTATCCTTCCTTACATTTCGACCTTCTTTATTCACCTTCCCTGGAAATTTGTCTTGGATATCCTTGATTACCTCGGACACCTATAGATATTCCAATAATGCTCAAATTATTGATTAAATGAGAGAGCCTTGCCTCTTATTATTTATACTCCAAGTAGCTTCCTTAAAACATCTTCTAGGTCCTTGGCCCTTTCATATTTTAGGGTTAATCACTTCTAATTTCTCCATTAAATTTATTATTGAAATAATTTATTTTGTTGCTTTGAATTATAACATCACTTCACTTTATTATTTAACTTTTGGAAATCTCTTAAAAACCACTTTGACTACTTTGACCTTTTTGGGGCTTCTAGATGACATATGAGGGGTCATTCAACTTAAAATCCATAAATCTCAAGCGTGAGGGAGTTATGTGACATTCCACATACCACCAAAATGGAGATGACATGTACTATCATATGCATAGAATAGTATTACCTTCAAATATAGCAAAATCATACCTTTATCCATCAAACAAACTTGGGTCCATTACCCAAACACAGGTTCTCAACTTCACATGGTCATAACTCTCTCTAACCGTGAGGAGTTATGTGACGTTCTACATACCACTTAGGAAATGGAATGATAAAGAAATATCCATATAGGATGGTTTCACGACAAATTCATTGTCCTTCATCTCATTATTCCACAATTAATAATGGGTTCTCTTACTTCACAAAACATCTTCACATGAGGGATTTCACCATAAAGGGGACCGGCTTTGGAGTTCATCCGCATTTACTTCTTATAAACCATGACAAAAAATAATGAGTCAGCATTTACGTCAAACAATCTTGGGTCCATTACCCAAATAACGTACTCATCAGGGTTTCTTCAGGGGTTGACATCCATGACAACCAACCTTAATCAAACGTCTCCCACTTTGGCATTGATGACAACGCTGAATGCAATCTTGAGAAATCATATCACTCATGCCTCCCCACAGCCAACCATTGCCTTTGTCCTCTGTATATGATAAATATTCCTTTGTCCTCTGCATGCGATAAATCTCTCCCCTTTGTCATCGATGGAAGGGTATCTTTCCGATGAGAGTTTCCCAGTGACATTATCTTATGGTGATTCCTGGGTATTTACGCATCTAAGACATATAAGATAAGCATTCAAAAATCATTCATTTTTTGGTATATAAATAACTCCAGTCTTTGGCGAATATGTTCAAAGGCTTCGTGGAAGTGGTTTTGTAAATATGTCTACCACTTGTTCTTTTGTGCCCATACTCAACGATGTTGCTTTTACGCAGCACGTTCTGTAGAAAGTGATACTTTATTGGAGATATTGGCAGTCTTGGAGTGCATCCGCAGGGTTTAAGATTTTGATGGAACTTATATTATCACAATATATTGGAATGGGCTCATCATACTCAACTGTATATCTGTCAAAGTTTGTTTCATCAAAGAACCTATGTACAACTGTATTCTTCTTTGCAATATACTTTCTGCCTCCATTTGGTTGTAGATAGAGATATTGATAATTGTTTCTTTCTTAGACATGATACCAAACACTCACCTAATTAGAGCGCTACTCCACTGGTGCTTCAACGGTCATAAATACAACACCTTGTCTGCACATTGTAGGCAATAAGTTATAGATCTTTCCTTTTGGATACCATAATCCAAACTCTTATGTTCCTTTGAGATATCGAAGATCCTCTTCTTTGCTAATACATGTGATTCCTTTGGTGTTGCTTGAAATTGTGCCCACCTATCAAGCGCACGCATTACCTTATGAGTGCGGATGCTGTCGCATATAGTGAGCTTCAATCGTACGACACATTTCCTCTAATCTGTAGAATTGAATCATCATATTTGCTCAACTTACAAAGCGGTTTGCATGGGGTGATAACTAGTTTTCAATATTCCATTCAAACCTCTTTAGCATTTCTATAATTGGTTATGAATAAAAATTCCTTGGTTTCTTTATGTATCGGGGGTCCCGAAGGAAAGAAGGATAGTTCTCAAGCAATGACATTTCAAATTCATTCGCATGTCTTTTTCAAATTTCTAGAAACTAACACAGTATCACTACCAAAATAATATCATCAACTTATAAACTTCAATTAATAAAATATTACCTTGAATTACCTTGATGTAGAGGTTGTTGTCACTACTTCCTTTTTTTGAACCCTTCCCACTGTAGATATTTATCGGTCACGGAGTACCATGCTCACAGAGCACATTTTCTGGGCCGAAGCCCTGGGACTTATTTAATTTCACATAGTTTGTGTGTTCTCACGACCAGCGAAATCCTTCTAGTTCAATGTAGACTTCTTCTTCAGATCCCCCATTCGAGGAAAAGATGATTTTCGTCCATCTAATATACTATAAGCATTTTGGAGCATGCATATAAGCTAAAATAAAATGGATTGTTTCCATTCCGACAACTAGGGAAAATGTCTCTTCAAGTAGATTCCCTTCAATCTGTGCATATCCTTTACATGCAATCTAGCTTTGTTCCTTAACTTTTTGTCATCTTCATTCAATTTATTCTTGAGAACCCATTTGTTCCAATCCCATTATTATTCTTTGGTCTTGGAACCAATTCCCAAGTGTCATTTTTCTCTATTTGATCAATTCTTCATCCATGGCCTTATTCTAGAATTCATCCTTGTTGACTTCTTCAAAGCTGCTTGGTTCAACTGTAGATGCCGATGCGATGCCTGGGTATCGGTGTGTTTGTTGCGGTGGTGAGGAATTTTCTTCTACTCTCAGCTCTTTGCGTCTTTGTTTCCAATGTCACGATCACGGGGATGATTCTTACATTGCTCATTTTATGGGTGTCTTTGGAGTACTTGTTGAACTTTCTCTTCTTCTTCTGTGATTCTCTTCATCTTCTTCTTCCTCTTCTACTTCTTTTCATCTTCTTTTTTTTTTTTTTTTTTTTTTTTTTTTTTTTTTTTTTTTTTTTTTTTTTTTTTTTTTTTTTTTTTTTTTTTTTTTTTTTTTTTTTTTTTTTTTTTTTTTTTTTTTATTAATATTTTAATAATTTGTATTCTTTTCTTTTGCTTGAGTAACCAACAAGTATTCCTTTGTCCACCACGAGGTCAAACTTTCATCGATCTTCCATCTTGTCTTTTTGATGGCATTTGCTACAAAACTTCACGGAGACCTTCACATATTTGCTAGTCTTCCTTTCCATGGCTAGTATGGAGTTTTATCAGTTTTGTTTATAAGAATTACTCTATTTTTGAATCACGAACTATTGTATCACAGCTAGCGTGTGTCCAAAATATCTATCAACTTTGAATCCATTATCATTGTTAGAGCCATTTCTTGTCTTGTCACGTTTCAACAACAACAACTCCATTATGTTGGGGTGTCCTAGCGTTGGAGGAATTGCCTTTTTGTTCCATGATTGCTAGAAATTAGTCATAAATTCCTTTGAGGTGAAATCCTCCATTACCCTATCTTAAGCATTTGATTCTTGAATCCGTCTCATTCAACCATTTTCTTGTAGATCTTGAGTTTTCAAAGCTTACGACGTTCTTGAGAAAGCAAGCTGGTCATTCTTGTATAATCATCAACTAATAAACTTGTAAAGTATCTCTCACCTTTTAATCCTTTTGTTGTGTTGGTCCAACTAGGTCGGTATGCACAATTTCAGTGGACGCTTTGTTGTTGAATATTCCTTTGATTTGAACCCTAGTCTTTGTTTTTGTTTCCTTGTTGGCAGTAGCATAAAGTGTTGGTTGGTTTAGGGATCTGGGGCATTTCTGGGCTTACCTTCTCTTTTTCCGACTTTGACAGGGTTATCAAAATGCATGTGACCCATTCTTCTATGCCATAGCCAACTTTTCATCTCTTCCTTTCTAGACAACACTTTTCATTTCAATTTTAAGCAACACGCCCATGTTGCTTGAAGTTCTTGCAGTTGTATTGGCCAATTTCCATGAACCTTATTTTCTCATCCCACACCTTTGTGGTCAGTAACTTTATGACCTTGATTCACACATTTGACTCACACTTAAATATTATGTTTCATATATTCTACTAGTAGTAGAACATTTTCCGCCTTTTCACTCTTGTTCCCAATTCAAACTGTACATTTTCCAATGATTTTAGGTAGAATTATTATTTCCAAAGGAGATTGATCATCTCTTTCCTTTCATAATGTAAGAAACTGTCTCTATCACTTTTCATGTGTTTGAACATCCACTATCAACATACCAACCACATTTCTTACGTTTATCTTGTAGGTGACATGCGTGCATTGCTATATTGATCTTGCTTTCTTATCCATGGTTTTGAGGTTCTTGTTTGTGACTCTTGTTGTTCTGTTGAGGTTCTTTATGAGGGAATTTGTCAGTGCGCAATTTTTGGCCATGTGTCAAAATTGTTACATTTAACATTCCACTTGATTAGCTCAAAGATTTCAAACCTGATTGTAACTTCTTCTCTGTGTTTCACTAGGTCTTCTTGAATAACCCCTTGTGTATGGCTCTTAAAGTAGTTATTGTTCCTATTGATGATAGCTCTGCAACTTACTGATTTATGTCCAAAATTATTACATAGCAAACCAAAAATATAGTTTGATACATGGAAGTTGAAGATATTAGAAGGGAGGTGCTCTTATGAATCTTTCTTATTCTTGAGACCTATCTATCTGTTGTTGATTACGAAATGCGAATCAACAGCGAATTGGAGGAGTGTCCATGTTATCTTCCTTATATCTTATGCCTTTGATTGTTTCTGCATAGCACTTTGGATTTGTTTCTTGCTTTCTGTTGTTTTGGAGATTGATCCCTTTTATTTTGATTGTATCCAAGTCCGGTTTTGTCAAGATAAGATTTTTTGATTACTGATAATGTCATCCATAACTTTTGAGCTATTCTACATATTTTTCTTTTTGAATATCCTTTCTTAGTGTGACAATCTCTATTTCGAGGTTTCCAATGAAGTCCTATCCTTTCCTTCTAGTTGTTCCTTGAGTGTACCTTCAATTATTTTATCTTCTTCTATTTGAACCTTCAATTTTGCGACCATTTGTTCTAGTTCTTGAATGCCATTTTTCTTGTCTGGATTATTGTTCTTCTTTTCTTCTTTTAGCGCCGATGCTTCTATGGCACTCAGTAATTCTTCTCAGAAGTCCAACTTGCGCCTCTTCAATTTCTTCTTCATAATAAGCTTCTTCATATTCTTCTTTGGGTCTTCTTTGTCGAGTCTTCTTCTACCGCCATGAATAGAAATCTCCCTATTTCATTGTCACTAACTTTATCTTCATCGATGATGAGATGTCTTCTTGGTGCAAAGATTTTCTTGAAAACTTTCTTTCTTAGTTCTTTACCTTTATATGTTTGCCTTCCTTTTGAGTAACCTTCATCATTTATCTTTTTCTTATGAGGACATTTGTTATGAAAATGACCAATGCCAGCATAATTAAAACAAATTAAAGGAAGCTTACCTCTATATACCTGGATTGGTTCCTTGTTTAGTCTTTTGCCGAAGTTGGACACTTCTTCATCATCTTTCAACTTTGTCCCCGGTGTTGCTGCTATATTCTTCTTGTTCCTTTTCTTTTGCTTTATTATTTTGGATGCTTTGAAGGCTGCTTCTTTTACATCACGGACTTTCATGTTAAGTTCTCATCTCATATGTTGTGAAGATTCAATCACGGTTCATCCATGCTTATTGTGAGTTTAGATCCGATCTTTATTCTAGTGCTTATATCTCTTAGGGTTGAATCTCATAGCAATATATCTTAGTACCTTTTGAACAATTACATATTCTTTTGATTTTATTCTCCCAATCCTATGATTGCATTCATTTGTTTCATCATTTCGTAAGAAGTAGGTTGTGATATCTTCATCTTCCTTCATTTTTTAGTTGTTCGAACTAACCTCACGTAAGTTTGAACTTTAATGCTATTTCGAATTTTGAATCTCCTTCATAAATATTTCAAGCGTTTCCCAAATCTCTTTAGTAAAATTTACAATGTGCAACTTTGGTGAGAATAATTACAAAGCAAAAAATGCACTTCTGAATAGTCTCATTGAAACGGTATTCACCAAAGTTTCACTTCTTTGTCATTTGTTGGTGGAACTATTGGTGTTGTTTATCCATCTACAATTGATTTCAAACTTGAAATCCCTGTGCCTGTATATATGTCTTCATCCTTATGCTCAAAAAGCATACTTTTGTCTATAAAGTGGTGTTCCATTTTTATATGAGTTGGTACTCTCCATGATCTACCTTTGATTGGTTAAACTGATTCTGAAGGAACCTGCTGCGATACCAATTGTTGGATTACTTTGAGAGGGTGAATCAATGATGCGTAATTATAATCCTTTTTCTTCAAATGTTATATCAATGTGAATTATTATCCAATAATGAGAAGTAAAAGAAATAAACAATCACACACATACATAGTACGCAATGTTTTATGTAGAGCCAAATTGGGAGAAACCATAGAATGTTTTCTTATATGTCTTGAAGAATTACATTCATTGGAAGCACCAACTTCCTTTGTTTCCATTTGCAAGCTGGAAGGAGGCTCCAACCCCTAGTTTCTCGGGATACAACGAGAGGCTACAACTCCCCAATTCTGCGGCTACAACCCGAGGAGAGAACACAACCCTATGATGCTCTAGCTACCACGAGAAGGTGGCTACAACCACCTGTCCTTGCCCCATCCTACCACCCTCAAGTAGAAGTATAATGGTGGAACCATTTGTCACACTATAGCGTGAGATATGCCTATGAAATATACCAGCCAATCTGAACCATGCATCAACATGTACCTCAACTGTAATCAACCTATACCATAAACAAGTCAACCATGCACCAACCTGTAAACAACCTATAATCAGAATTGTACCATAAACAAGTGCATCCAACCATGTACCAAGTATGTATCAATCATTTGTCAACTTCTCATCAACTATGACCCATCAATATGTACCAACATCATCAACTATACACCTCGTAGCGTATGTGCCAGCTCATCAGCTACTTGTCTCAACCATGTACTCAACATGTACCTCATCGGAAATCCCTCATCAATTTCATCATCAAATGTAGTTGTATCTCTTTACTAGCCTGCACGGTGTATATGTCACATTCCTGCAAACCTTACTCAACTTTAACAACAAAGAGACTAGCATTTTCATCAAACTTTTCTTTAGTCTCACATGCCTAGTTTTGGATTAGTCAACAACCCTAACTTGAAGTAATCATAGAGATTTGAGCGTGTGTATAAATATATGAAGCCCGATGCAAATTTTGCTGGATTTTTGAATTCCTCCGGGTGTCACTACTTGGAACCTCGAGAAGGAGTTATAGCAAAATGGAATACCTTATTTGAATTTTGGCTTATTCTAGAAGCGACCTTGTAGAGCATGCCAAACACAAAATATTTAATGAAATTGATATGAAAGCAGTTATCAAAAGAATACTAAGAATGTACACCTAGAAAACAGTTGGTCTTCTTGAATTTGGATCTATTATGAAGAAGTTATGGCCGTTTTGCCAAGAAACACCTATTTGACTAGTTTGAGGACTAGCCACAAACCCTATTTTTCCCGCAGTAGTGTAACTCCCAAATACAATAATGACCAACAAGCTAAATTTTTTTCTGAGATACTTGGGTATGTTTTCTCAATGGCATAGAAATTTCCGATTGAATCATTATAGAAAAAAGTTATAGTGAAAATGGTGAGATGACCACATAAATAACATACCTTAGAAGCAACATCAAAATAATTTATTCTTCCTTGCATTTCGGCCTTCTTTTATTCCTTCCCTCTGAAATTTGGATTATATATATCCTTGGTTACCTCAGACACCTATAGATATTCAATATGCTCAAGTGTGATTAAAATGAGAGAGCCTTGCCTCTTATTTATTCTCTCCAAGTAGCTTCCTTAAAAACATCTTCTAGGTCATGGCCCTTTCTTATTTTAGGGTTAACCCTAATTTCTTCATTAAATTTATTATTGAAATAATTTATTTTTGTATTCACTTTGAATTATAATACACTCATCACTTCACTTTATTATTTACCTTTTTAAAATCTCTTAAACCACTTTGACTACTTTGTTGCTTTTGGGGCTTCTAGATGACATATGAGGACCCTCATCAACCCGTAAGGCCATAACTCTCAAACCCGTGAGGGAGTTATGTGACATTCCACTAGAAATGGAATGACATGTACTATCCATATAGAATATTGCTACCTTCAAATATAGCAAAATCATACCGTTATCCATCAAGATGACTTGGGTCCATTACCCAAATATAGCAAAAATCATACCGTTATCCATCAAACAAACTTGGGTCCATTACCCAAACCTGGGTTCTCCAACTTCACATGGTCATAACTCTCTAACCATGAGGAGTTATGTGACGTTCTACATACCACCAAAAATGGAATGACAAGCACTATCCATATAGGATATTTTCCCTAACAAATTCACTATACTTCAGCTCATTATTCCACAATTAAGCATGGGTTCTCTTACTCCGCAAAGTGTCTTCCCATGAGGGCTTTCACCATAAGGGGACCACTTTGGAGTTCATCCATATTTACTTCTTATCAGAAATGAAAAAACAATAATGAGTCATATTTACATCAAACAATCTTGGGTCCATTACCCAAACCTTTGTGCTACGGGGCTTTCTTCAAGGGTTGACATCAATGACAACCAACCTTAATCAACACACTCAATATTCAAGGTATTTATTGAATAGTTTCAATTGGTATAAATGGTCACTCAAATCCATAGTGTTTCTAGTTATAAGTAATTCTTGAGGATAATTTTCATTAATTTACTTATATAAACAATGATAGTCAAAATAACAAATTCGTTGATGACCATAATCATTTGATCTAATAACTTCTCTTTACTTAAAGTTGATGACTATACAGTTCTTCTTCATAACGTGATCATGCACGTAAGCCGGTCCCAAATTTAATAGTCTAGAATTAACCTAAAGTAAAGTTTGTAATACTTTACAGTGATGAGTTAAGAGAGGTTCGTTGACGGATTCTTCTCTGACTAAATTCAGTTAAATGTTGTGTATCAGTCCAGAGTCTAACTTGTCAACAACGAAAATAGTATATTGCTATCAAAATCGTTTTATGGACACGATCGAGATTTAACTACGCTAGTCCACTCGTAGGAAGCCTAAGTCTTGTAATTAATTACCTGACTACGATCAACCCATAAGTCTACTTAGCATTACATAAAAAAAAAATCAAAATTTAGACCACATGTGCCTTGATAAAAGTTCATGGCGTAACTGCAACGATGTATCCTACGACAATTTAAATATTCAACAATAGTTGAGGAATATTCTGTCAACCTCTTAGTATCTCTCTCGAGTGGTAAAATAAAAATTATTACCTACCCAACAGAAAGTAGAGAAATTAAGATTATTACAACCTGGATTAAAATGAGTCAACTGTTGTTCTTTTATTCACCAATCCTACAAGTAGGATGCAACATAAATGATTGGAATGATCCAACGGTCAATTCGGAAACGAAAAGGAACAAGAGATGGGTTCTGGAATGACTAACTCAACGCTCTTGATGGATTACCTTCGCAAGGAAAATCTTCCAACTCATAAGTGATTATTAAATCCCAAGGCTCTTCAATTAGGAAAGGATAGCGGTTGTAATGTTAGAATTAAAAGAATCCATGCCGGGCACATCAGTTTGAAGAATTAATTACGTCAAGTGATTAAAAATGAAAAGTTTGGAACAAAAACTCGTCTCTAAGAAGGATTACACCGTCAAAACCATATCGAGATGTGATAACTCTACACAGGTTGGGAGGCAGATTGAACCTACGATTAAAGGAAAAAGGTGAAGTGATATTTATCAAGTTCTAAATTCAAAAGAAAAAATGAATTTTTGTGACTAGATGGATGATGGAAAACATTTCCCCGGAACCACGAATTGATAAGATTAATAAAACCCAGGAGTTGATCAAGATCCCACTCAATTTCTCTCGGGTTAGGAAAAATCTGTGATCGGATTCGAGTTGCGAAACTGTAAATAATAATAGTCTTCACTAAATAAAAAAAATGGATCTGGAGAATAAATGGTAACATTACCATTCAAACATGTCAGTGGAATCAAAATTATAGCATGTGACCTTGATAACGCGAATAAGTCCTGACAAGATTTCGAATAAGATTTCATTTTATTTTAAAAACGTAAGGAGAAAATTTAGTGATCGGCTTCTAGCTGTAGAAGTAACATCAAGTTAGTTGAGGAATTACTAGAAAGATCCAACTCATTTGAGGGTGCATAGATCAACCACATGTTCAAGACTGAATCTCCTCTCGAATTACCACCACCGAGAATCGTATTATAATACAGAGTAAGGCGTTCTAAATTATGAGGGTGATTAAAGTCAGAGATATATATTAAATTGGTGAGGTGGACTTAGATCTCTGCATATTAACAAGAATGAAATTTTGAATTCACGGAACTAAAAATAGGTCAGCTCGACTAGAATTTATCAATGTGCATATAAAAGAGAAACTAATTGAACCTTTAATCATGCCATTATCCACATCTTTAACAACCACTAAAAGAATTACACAACAAGTAAAATGATTATGAATCTCAATCGAGCTTTTGTTGAACTCCAATTCTATAATCTATTACGACAACATTATAAAATAGCTTTCTACATCGAGAGTCTAATTAATATGTGAACGATAGGATATAATTGCACTTTATACTCAGGTATAACGACCTCAATTTGCAATATATCAATGTCAAATCTATCAAATTTAGAACTACAATGGTAACTAGAAATTTAAATGAAACCAGAGAATAATAAAAATTCCAATACCATAACCAGGAAACTTGGTGGAATGTGATGTTGATATTCACTTGGATACTTGTGCAATGTCCTTTCCTTCGCCTGCCAATCCAAAGACTTCACCGGTACCTCCCATCCAATGTTAGGGGTACTCTTCTTCCTCCTTAGCCCCCTGAGCTGCAAAGGGTCCACACAAAAGAAACCAGAAAATCACTAGCACACAAGTTTTCCTCACAAGGAAGATATTTCACTCTATCCACAAGCTTGGTATCCCAACTCTCACAAGAAAAACACAGTCCAATAAAAATTTTGCAACATAACATTACTATAAAAAGTAAGATCCATATCCATTCTACCTCATTTATTTTATAGGTAATTTTTCAATGACACTTGTCCACATACACAAGTAATTCAACCTTTTAATTATTTTATTAGTGATTATTCACCCACACACTTGTCTCACTCTCCCCAAGTTGGACAAGTAATTGCCCTTTTTATTTTAATTTAAAAATTCACTTTCCCTCACTTTCTCCAATGTGTTCCTGTTTTTTCTCTTAGTTGTCC
>SNQJ01S0048340.1:17030-32379 GCA_010110895.2 Picea sitchensis | reverse complement strand
TCTTTTAATTTATTTAATATTTTTATTTAGTCCCTCCTTTAAACATAGAATTAGACTTAGTCTTAAACTTAGGCTTATACTCTTGTTAGACTTCTTGTTTATAATTTAGTGATTAATTAATACCATGTCCTATCAAGGTCTAAGCATATTATTAATTCCCTAAGCCATCTAGATTGATTGACTCACAATTTAATTATGTGATGTGCCCTTCAAGATGCACCTCCGTTCTCCAAGGGTACCACTCGCCTTTGACTGGTTTTGGAAGTGTGTCTGACCCTTGGATTCAGCACTCCACTCGATCAACCTTGTCAGAGACTAAGGGATTCTAAGGAATAATGGTTGTGACTTATTGTGCGCACCGTAGATTTACTTGTGAGCAGGTGTCTCAGTTTTCTCTCATGGCATCATGTACCTCTCGAACTAGATAATCATTAACCTACAGTTCAGGTCGTGGCGGGAGTGCTAGTAGGTTGTTACAAGGACGTTGCCACACCTCTCTCTCAAATGTTTGGTTTTTGTGCATGGACCATTTACTCCTTATGTGAGTCGAATTAGCAAGCATCGTCAAGCCTACATCCACTGACAAAAACAATGTCAATAATCCATACGCATAAATCATACTATAATCAATCATATATCACATGTGTGTAAATACAAAATATTCAAACAAATACAATCCACTCCTTGACTCAATCCGGAGTCCAAGGAAGTCCATTGATTCCATCAACATCCATAACCTGTCATGTGTCCAATACACTCAGGAGAAATTGTCAATGATATATGTCATTACATATATATCTAGAAGTAATAATGAATCACAATACATCATCATCATCATCATATATAACTCATAATCGAAATGAAATCATAATGTACCATAATCGTATCACTTGCACGCAAGTGTCTTCAAAGAATAAGTCAATATAAGCGTGATCAGTAATACGAGATGTTACATACACCCCCTATTGTTTTAAACTTCATCCAAAGTTTATACAGTATATAAATGCAAGTAAATAAATGTATTTGACATAGATATACATATCTAATCTATCAAACAAATACGGAAATTGTTGACACATCTCATATGCATCCTCCCATGTAGCCAAGTGTGGACTATAGTTGTCCCACTGGACCTTGATTTGATCGACTATTCAACGTCGTAGTTGTCGAGTGCGATGGTCTAGAATGCATATAAGCTCCGCCATGAGAGAACCCTCATGTCATCCCCATTTTTTGTTGCAGGGGAAACTACATCAATGGGAACTAAGGTTGTTGAGGAAAATTGAAAGGATCTTGTTTGTTGCAGGGGAAACTACATCAATGGGAACTAAGGTTGTTGAGGAAAATTGAAAGGATCTTGCTGTTGGCCCCCTAAAGGAGGATTCCACCACCCCTAATTCCATGGATGGTTTTGATGTGGTGGAGACATCCATTATTGTTTTGGGGGAATAGAGGGGTACCAAGGTTGAGATTAGTATTATAGTTGTGGGTTAGGCCAAGTATCGTAAGGTTGCAAAGGATATGAACCCATTCTCGAGGGACGATGATGTCATGGTCGTTTCTGAGAGATGAAGCATACACAATTATTACCTAATTTGCCTTCACACAGACCACATTTCATCTCAACAAACAAGGAAACCACTAGTATAATGATCTTCTGCAAAATGCCACATATCCCCAAGTCTATCTCAAGGAACCCTTCAAAATGTATGCCTTCCTTGCAGCAATCCTCCCAAAAGAACACTGACAGAGCCAGCCCCACCTCATTTCATTCTCATCCACAATGCGTCCACATGCAAAACTCAAAGAACCCAGAGGGATGTCAAATTCCAAAAACATCCCAAAGAGATCGACACCTTCCTTAGCAACGCCCTGGCTTCCTAATAACCTGTGGCCATCACCCCAAGCCCTCTCATGGCCCCAGAATATTCCCATCTAGCTCTTGAAAATCCTCACACATTTCCTTTGCATAACCTCAACTGGGAGGCATCCTCCTTGTCCCCATGAGGTTTAGGACATCAACGCACATTCCCAACTCCCAAAGAACACAATTCCAAGGCTCATTTGTCCAACCAACTTGTTTCTGAACTAATCTGACATTTTACTCTGAACTTCTACATAATCTTCCATAATTTCATCATCCCTTTTAGACACCATGAAAACTTCCCTTACAATAATGGTCCCAAAATAGTCCTGGTACTTTCCTAAAAATACCTTCTTCACTTCTTCCCATGTTCCAATTTTGTTTCCACTAAGCCCCATGAACCATTGGAGTGCTGCATTTTTCAATGTGGCAGGGAATAGTTTTAAATTCTGAGCACCTTAAACATAGTCATAGCTCCTACAAATAACATCAAACTCAAAGATAAAATTAATCAGGTATTTCTCAGAGCTTCCATTGAAGTTTTGAAGGTTTAGCAAATATTCTTCATCTTTTCTACCCCTCTTGAATTTCTGATTGAGAATTTGAATGTGTTAGTCTCTTCCTTGACAATTCTTGCTTCTCCTTTTTTCCATCTTATGCAAAATAAATTGGAAGTTAATTAAGTATAAGAAAGAAGAGGATCTTGCTTGGTCTTGAACTACGTTTGGACAGAATTCTATATTGGTCTTCCTGCTAACAAGTTATTTTGTATTTTCTAGATTTGTAGTGGGGAATAGAAGTTCTTCCTCTACTAAAGAAGTGATATTTGTTTTAGGACTAATTGAATGTACTGATTCTAGAACTGGATTTGTGGGCTTCCTTTTTGCTGAAGAGATGGCTATAGGTGCTTGATAATTGGTGTTTGTTTAACCCTCTCCTTTGACTAATTTTCCTACATGGTTAGTATCTTAGGTGTTTTTGACAAAGCTACTAAATCTACCTTGAGGATCTCTAGTTCTTCTCAGGAATTAAAAAAAACATTCCAAACTATGCAAACTCTAACTAACAAGAAATGCATTTCTCTTTTGACAAAGAAAGAGGATTGAAACATATTTATCTATGAAACAATTGTGCCTCAATGTGTCTTATAATCTCTTTTTCTCTTTTCACCCTTTATATTTGCTAATATGTATACAAAACATGAACTTCAAACCAATGCCAAAATATTATTGCGCCTTCAATAACTCCTTGATAATGACAAGCAATTTAATCACCTCTTTATTTCAATATCAAGGCAACCAAGGGTCTATACATTAAATTGTTTCAAATTGGCTGTATTCTTCGAACTTGTGAGCTACCACACAATATATATGTATGTCACAATTCTTCACCACTTTTTTTTAGTTGTATTTCTTTCACAATTACTTTACAAAGCAGTGCAAATAAATGCCTAAGCACCTACAAAAAACCTGGAAAGATATGATCATCAGTCTTGCAGGAAGTAAATTGACAAATGGTATTGCAGGAAATGAATCTCACACTTTTTGAAATAAAATCAATTATCTATTGTGCTAAAAAAGAAATTCACACTTGTAGAAAGGAAATTGATTAACCAATTGCATCAAAGGAAATTTACTTTGGAAATGAAACTAATAAATCACTTGCAAGAAAGAAAAAATTAACTAATTGTTGGAAGTGAAAACCTAAATCTTTCCAAGATGATCACCATTATTACTCCTAACAATATGTACTATTTGATTAAGAACCATCATTCATGGATTTCATTGTGAGTCCAAAATTCCATAAACCCAAGAAAAAATCAAGAAAATAATTGCGACATGTCCAACATGATTAAGGGATGAATCTAAAAGCAACCCAGAACTTTAAACTGTAAAGAAATAAAAACTTTTTAAGGAGCGATAAGGCTACTCAAGAATATCGGGAATGTTTTAGTTACACATAAACCAATCTTAATTAAGAATGATAATTTAGACCTCTTTAAAGGAAAGATACTCACCAAAAAATATTCATCTATTAAAAAAACAACACTACTTTAGTCAAGCATCGAATGAAAATTCAATTTGAAAGGAAACAATAGTATTGTATCAATTGAAAAGGATTAATCTACCCCACTGAAAATGCATAAATTTTCGAATAAATACTATTAATAATCAAATTATACAAACCTATATAACACTACAACACTTGTCGTATTGGAGGTGGGCCCTACATCCTCAAAAAGAGCATTGGTAAAGAAATGTAACAACTACAAATCCACTTCAAGGACACATAAATATGAAAGTAGGAACCAAGATCGAAATGTTTTTAACTAAGCAATACTTGAATACAATAAAATATAGTTTTAAAATATTCTCTCCATATCCTATAGGGGTAAGTGGTCAAACAACCATCCCCTAATTTATATTAAGACAATATGTATTTATACATTCTTGAGAACCTACAGTTCTCAAGCTATCTTACTAGCTATCAACAAATCATATTTCTCTTCTCTACATTTTAGTACATACGATTTAGTTCATTGACCTGTGATTAACTATTAAATAAATTTAAAATAAAATACAAATCATGTTTGTCTTTATTTGAAACCATATGGACATCCAAATCAAATCAAAGCATACATGTACATAGTCTGTTGAAGGATTCTCTCCCCGTGAATCTTTATTTTGTTTTACGGTTCTTACCATTTGGCCACATTTTGTTCTAGATGTTTTGTAGGCTAGTGGTAGCACCTTCTATAGCATCATGGTTTTTCAGCCTTCTTGTATTTTTCCCATAGTGTATCAATAATCTGGCTGCAAGTTTATTGTATCTCATCAATGGTATGGTTGTGAGTTTCTTGTAGCTTCCTTGCAGCTCATCAATGGTTTGGTTGTGAATTTTTTGTAGCTTATATGCAACTCATCAATGTTTGGTTGTGAGTTTCATGTAGTACAAATAGACCATACACCATGCCAGTAATTGTAAGTACATAACCCACACTATTTATTATCGAATATCTAACAGAATATGACAAAATGTAGACTAATAAATACCTTTTCCCAAAATTGTACCTTGAGAACAATGTTGGGAAATTGGTTGTCATTGGTGTCAGTCAACCCCCTAGAAGAAGCCTCGAAGCAAGCCTCTAGAAGTGATGGGTGATTTGAAGGAATCTCCAAAGTGTCCCATTTATGGCATAGCTCTAATCGTGGCCCTCATGGGAAGATTCTTTGATATCAAGGAAAATAATAAGGAAGGGCATCATAACCACATGCAAAACCATCATATGTTTTGATAGTACCCACTACTCCAACCGCAGGCACCACGGTCCTCATGATCATAGAGCCACAACCTCCTCAAAAGTTACTCCAGTCCCGCCACGGTCAAACCCCAAACGACTCAAACGCCAGCCAAGGGCCCTGCTCCACAGCATGACAGCACCACGTGCCAAGTTGTGCCATGCGCTCCACCTCAAACATCATGTTGTGCCACTCTGGGCTACAAACAATAACACCGGCTAAACCCCCATTTCATCCAAGAAAATGTGTGCTCAGGAACGGAGACTCACAATGCAAGTGAGTCCAACTCCGTGCCAGATGACAAAGTGATCCCAAACGTTAAGCAACCGCCCAGACAGCCGGAGGCCCAGGATGTCACTTATGCTATAAACACCAGTCTTTGAGGTTACATGTGACGCCATGCGAAGTGCGTGCATACGCGGGTTGCATATGGATGATTCATGTATAGGGTATAATGCGTGGATTTCAATAAATCAAAGCATGAGTGTCCACGGGTTGAGAATGGATGAATCACATATCTATGCAAAATTCCTAGCCATTCCCTAATGCTGAAGCTGAGGAACAGGTCTAATGGCCTTGAGATCCTCATGCCACAAAGGCTCACATGATAAAAGGCATGTATTCTCTCATATGTTTGATATCTCATATCCTGGAAGCCATGGCATACAGCTCAGCTAATAACTAAGGGATTATGGCATGCTTGAGGACATCTAGGGAGGCCATGGCACATGCCTTGAGGCATCTCATGAATGGTTTGACACATGTTTGATGTATATTTCGACACATGCTTTGTTGCATGTCTTGAATGTTCTTGGCACATGGTTGATGCATTATCTTGATGATTATGATACATGAGCCGAAGTGGCATACATCTTGGATTTTTTGCACATGCTTGAGGTATATCTTGATACATGGTTTGAGGTGCATATATTTGGGCAGGCCTATCGAGAGGTATGGTTTCAAGTGGATGCTTTGGCACATGCTTGAGCCATATTTTGGCACATGGATTAATGTACATCTTGGTGATTTTGGCATATGATTTTGAGGGATTTTATTGGTGATATTGGCATAAGATTCATGTGGTTGAACTTGTTTTGATGATGTTGATGTATTAGTATCGGGTGGATAAAGTTGATGATGATCATGTATCAATATAGAGTGACAAAACAATTGCAGGTTCATGATGATGATGTATCAAGATTAATGATGTAAATAGTGATAGGTTGATGATGATGATGTATCGGGCCTGAAAACAATAAAGTGATAGGTTGATTCTCCCATTTATATTTCGAGAGGAGCAAGGGAAAGGAAAAGGGGCTTGGAGCCTCCTCAAGTTGGAAAATGAGAACTTAGGAGTTGGAGCTTCCTTCAATTTGGAGTCCTCAGAACCAGGGGTTGGAGCTTCCTTCCGGGGTTGGTGTTGGAGAATCTAGGGAGTTGGATATTCCTTTACAATTGGAGCATGTAAACTGGGATTTGGAGCCTCCCTTCCCAAATTTTGGTGCTGGAGAATCTAGGGAATTGGAGATTCCTTTAGGTTGGATATTTTAAACTAGGGGTTGGAGCCTCCTTCCAAGGTGACGAGAATTTAGGAGTTGTATCTTCCTTCTGGTTGGTTTCCATAAATAGGGGGTTTGTGTTGGATAATATTGGAATTTGGTGCTTCCTATGGATATAATATTCAAGATATATATTAAAAATCATTTCGGTTTTCTCCCATTTGGGTTTCATACATGTAAAATCTTGTGTATTGTGTCTGGTGGTTACATGTTGATGATTCCTGAATGAAACTGCTATGATAAATTGATGATAACTTAATTCTTACATGTTATGGTTGAAAAAGGTAAAACATACTCAATAATGATTCACCCCCTCTTTAGTATAGGTGAATATTCCAACAATTTATATCAGAGGTTCCTTTAGGAAACAATTCAACCATTGGAAGGTAGACTGGATTAATGCATAATGCAAATCCCCTGGTGCCTGATGGTCAAAATCATGAGACATGTTCTAAGCTACTCAGAGCACACGGGCATCATTCCTTGGTACCCTGGGCTGTTACAACATACACCACTCAAAAGAAACCCAAACACCCATCCAACAAAACCAATTCAAAAGCTTGTCAAAAATAGAAATGGATGCCATCCTATATGCATTACCCAATTCAATAAAAAGTCAAGGTGGGGCAAATGCTTATCTAAAAAGAGATTTGGGGATAAGATATATAACTTACTGAAGGAATCCTTCTGTAATCACAAACTGCAGCATTTATTGTGAATAAAGAATATGTTGAGATAGAATGATATGGTTAACTCACCGCCCACGCATCCGCAAGAACAAACCAGAAATGGCATGGCAGATCATAAAGCACAATTCCCATGTCCTTGTTAATAAACAAATAACCAAGGATGACAGTTGAAGACTATGAAGAACAAGCAAAGGATCTTGGAGGTAGAACCAATCACATCTGTTGAGCCAAAAGGTGTTATTAAAAAACAAGTCACCAAGGAATATTTGATCGTCAAGGATAATAAACCCCAAAATTTGTTTTTGAAGAAGTCCAACAGATCATCATAAATCTAAGGTTCAGTTGGAAGAAGCCAAAGTGATTGAAGAAACCCTAATACTGCTTGGAAGAAAACAATGTTTGGAAGAAGAAATAAAACAATAAGACAAGAAGAGAAAAGAGAATCAATTTTGACAAGTCATCTAAGGAAAGATATGACGACTTGAACAAGCTTGAAGTAGAATTTATTCAAAAATAAAGAAGACTCTGAAGAAGAAATCGCCTCCCTCGAAAACCCAACTCTAAATAAACCAAAGATAAAATAGCATCAATGAAGATCCAGGTGATGAAGAGGGAATAATATTGTGAGAAGATTGAAAAAGTCATCTCATTGAGTGTTGAAGTTGAAAATCTCACCAAGAACTTGAACAACTTCAAGTACTAGAATATATTCTCAACATTCAGTTGTCACCATTCAATAAAGAAGGTCTTGAATACATTAGTGAGGCCTCGTGCAAGGAATATGTAAATTTCAATCCTAGAAAGAGCATTGAAGAGAGAGGAAACTCCACACAACCAATACTTGCAACCTGAAGAAGCACCTGTATCCTAAAAGAATAAAGAAGGGATAATTTAACTATGCATATTTCTTGAATGAATCAACACACAGAGTGTGCATGAATCTAAGAGGTATATATCCAAGAAGACCTTCTATCTCTAGTATCAAAGAAGTTTTAATCATTGCTAAGGAATCAATAGAAGAGAAGATTGTGATCAGCTAAGGTATGAATTCAAAAAGGACTACATCACAAAGAGGATCATCGACTCCCATATATCAAAGTCGCCTCTGTTATTGATTTACAACAACTTGGTTATAAAGTTGTATATTGTAGGACGCATGGGGAAGAAACAATAAGCAAGAGGATGTTGCGGGCTCCCTACAATAATGAATGTTACAAATTCCAATACAACTATGGACATATGTCTTGTGATTGTATAACCTTGATGAAGTATTCCTTGAAGGAAAACATTGATATCAGATACAAAAATGTTTTGATAAGAAAGAAATAAGAAGAATATAGGAATGAAGAACCTAAGAGATCATAATTTCAGAGTTAATTGAAAAATTGTATCACATATGTATTAACGAGGGAAGCATTTACTACAGAATGATGATCTTTTCAATAAAGCGTGCTTTTAAGCCCGCCTTAGTCCATTTGGCTTGAGACTCCTGTCGTGAATGTTGAAGAGGTATCTGCTGTTCTCCAAACTTTTACAATGTGATTGGAGAACCATATTTCCAAGTATCCTAAGTGCTCTGGCAGCTTTTGTATGCAGATTTTGAATGGCCCAGTTGGCCAAAAACATCCCATGATGATTGGCTGGATTGCTTTCTTGAAACACATCCCTGCAGCATGAAGCAATCTCATGAGGAATATAATTGGCATAATTTCTTTGGAAGTAGATATCTTGATTGTATACAGGACAAAGCATTGCATTCTAAGAAGGATATAATTATTATAGAATGCCCCACATGCAATGTTTCTGATCGGAAGATAGAGCAAAACTAGTGTACATACTTGATTCATCCTTTGAGAAGCAGGAACATGTAAGTGATCAACTGCAAACAAAGAAGCAAAGTGAAATATGGGCTAGTATTGCATGCAGATGAGCAGTAGAACCATGCACAATCTTTTTCAATGAGATATTTCCAAGGTGTTTAGAAAACACTTGACATGAACTAGAGAAGATGCATGAGAGCGATTTGAAAGCATGAGATGAAGAGGAATTTCATAAATACTTGTTTTCATTGTCATCAAGACTAATGTTCATCAAATAATAGCTGACTTGTGGAAAAAGATTCATTTGTTGTCCCACCTGAAACGCTGCCTATATGCCAAACAACATTACAAGTGCCAAAACCTGGAGCATCGGCTTCATGGTCATTTTACAAACCAAGAAAACATTCTTGAAACCCTAGCTCTCAACAAGCTCAATGGAAACGTGCCAAATCCCCTAGAAAACAACCAAAAACTGATTGTCTCATCACCACAAAAACATCCCACATCAAGCACCCGGGATGATTTGAATCAATTAAGAGACTGATAAAATATAATGTATCTGTGAAAATAGATCGTAAACCCTGCATCATCTAATCCATCTGACATGGAGTCCTCACACAACATAACACAGGCACCTGATAGGTAATAGGATTGGAAGAAAAAAACACAAATCCAAAAAACGACAGAGGGAAGGAGCAATCCCCATCAACATAAGATGAAGAAAATAATAAGCACGAGATCATGGAACCAAAGATAAATCTAAAATGAACATTTGAATATGGGCATCAAACGAATGAATCCAAGAACAAGATATTCAAAAAATGTAATTTTGATTATAATGTATACATCGGCCTAGTGCTAACATATAGTGTAAAGATTTTAACTATCTCTGAATACACCTAGCCATACATACCAAATTCTTGCTTGACAATTCTTGCTTCTCCCTTTTCCATCTTATGAAAAATAAATTGGAAGTTAATTAAGTATAAGAAATAAGGGGATCATGCTTGGTCTTGAACTGGGTTTGGATAGAATTATATATTGGTCTTTTTGCTAAGAAGTTCTTCTGTATTTTATTTATTTGTAGTGAGGAATAGAATTTCTTCCTCTACTAAAGAAGCGACCTTTGTTGCAGGACTAATTGAATGTACTGATTCTAGAACTAGAGTTGCAAGATTCCTTTTTGCTGAAGAGATGGTTATAGGCGCTTGATAATTTGGGTTTGTTGAACCCTCTCCTTTGACTGATTTTCCTGCATGGTTAGTATCTTAGGTGTTTTTTACAGAGTTACTAAATCTACCTTGAGGATCTCTAGTTCTTCTCATGAAAAAAACAACATTCTAATCTATGCAACTCTAACTAATAAGTAAATAAGCTTTTTTGACATATTAAGAGGGTTGCAACATATTTCTCTATGAAACAATCAGACTCTCAATGCCTACTTCTTTTTTTTCTCTTTTTACACCCTTTATATTTGTTCTATATACAAAACGTGAACTTCAAACAAATGCCATAATATTATTGTGCCTTCGATAACTCCTTGACAATGACAAGCAATTTAATCACCTCTCTATTTCAATATCAAGGCAACCAAGGGTCTATACATTAAATTGTCAACCCAGGTTTCTCTTTGAACTTGTGAGCTACCACACAATATATATGTATGTCAAAATTCTTCTTTCACTGGTTCATTCTTGTGGTTGTAGTTTCAATAATTACTTTTACTAGTAGAGTATAAATAGTTCATAAGTTTTGGAAAGGTTCTACAAACTTTGGAAAAGAGATGATAATCATTCCTGCAAGAAGTAAACTAACCAACAGCCAGGTGAAATGAATCTCACACTTTGTTATAAACCCACCATCCATCATACAAAGAAATTCAATAACTTGTAGAAAGGGCACTGATTAACCAATTGCATCAAAGGAAATTTAATTTGGAAATGAAACCATAAACTCAATTCTTGCAAGAAAATTAATCCAACTGTTGGAAGGAAACCCAAACCTCCCAAGATGATCACTCACGTCACTGTAACAATATGTAATTATTTGATTTCAAGAACGCTCATTCATGACTCAATAGAGTCCAAAAATTTTATAAACCCAAACTTAAGAAATAATTGCAATTATAAACCAACATGATTATGATGACACCATCCCATAATCCTAAACTTAAAGAAATAAACTTTGTTTTTGGTGGGATAACGCTATTCAAGAATACTAAGAATGTTTCAGTCACACATAAACCAATATTAATTAAGAAATGATAATTTAGACCTATTTGGCTCTAAGACAACTCTAAAACATCCACCAATAAAACAATCACCCTGTACTACACCAAAAACGACAACTAACTCTGAGCTAGAAACCATAGTATCTCATCAACTGAAAAGGAACTAATCCACCCAATCCCAAAACCCATAAATTGACAACACCACCACCAACAAAACCCAGACAAACAACTCAACAAACAACTCATCACAATGATCTAAATCTCCTTGGGCCCTACCTCCTAAAAAAGAGAGCTGGTAAAGAAATGTAACAACTACAAATCCACTTCAAGGACACATAAATATGGAAGCAGGAACCAAGATCGAACAATTTTTAACTAGGCAATACTTGAATACAATAAAATAGAGTTTTAAAATATTCTCTCCATATCCTATAGGGGTAGGTGGTAAAACAACCATCCCTTAATTCATACTAAGACAATATATAGTTATACATTCTTGAGAACCTACAATTCTCAAGCTATCTTACTCGCTATCAACAAATCATATTTTTCTTCTCTACATTTTAGTATAGATGATTTCTAGTTCATTGACATGTGACTAAATATTAACTAACTTTAAACATAAAATACATATCATGTTTGTCTTTACTTGAAACCATATGACATCCAAATCAAATCATAGTTTTGTGCCATGCGCATAGTCTAAGTTGGCAGGATTCTCTCCCCGTGAATCTTGATTATGTTTTACGGTTCTTACCATTTGGCCACATTTTGTTCCAGATGTTTTGTAGCCTAGTGGTAGCATCTTCTGTAGCATCAAGGTTTTTTGGGATTCTTGTAGTTTCCCCATAGCGTATCAATAATATAGTTGCAAGTTTCTTGTATCTCATCAATGGTATGGTTGTGATTTTCTTGTAGCTTCCCTGCAGCTCATCAATGGTCTGGTTCTGAATTTTTTGTAGCTTACCTGGAACTCATCAATGTTTTGGTTGCGATTTTCCTATATTACAAATAGACCATACATCATGCTAGTAATTGTAAGTACATAACCCGCACTATTTATTATCAAATAGCTAACAGATTATGACAAAATGTAGACTAATAAGTAACTTTTTCCAAAATTGTATCTTGAGAACAATGTTGGAAAATTGGTTGTCATTGATGTCAACCATAGAATAAGTCTAAAAGCCTCTAGAAGTGATGGGTGTATTAGAATGAATCTCCAAAGTGGTCACTTTATGGCATAGCTCTAATTGTGGCCCTCATGGGAAGACGCTTTGGAGATTGGAGAAAAAACGTATGAAGGACATTATAATTGCATGAAAAACCATCATAGATGGATAGTCCTTGTCATACCATTTCCAATGGTAGGTGGTACGTCATGTGGTTCCTCATGATTGAGAATTTATACCCTCTTAAATATGAATCCCCAAAGTATGGTTAAAAATTCCCTAAATGATTGCAACAATAAGTTATAAGTCGGACCCAAAATCAATAAAAGGAGAAAATTTGTTGCAAGAAAGGAGTCACAGGTCGGCTCAGAGATCAAGTAAAGAAGTTACTTGGAAGGGTATAAATACACATCAAGAACCTCTCATTTTATGTCCAAGCAAGTGTGTGTTTGTAAAATGTAGCTATCATAAGTGGGTCTACACTTGTGCTAGACGATTGGTGATCTCAGCGAAGCAAATATGGCCTAGGAGAAAGGAGGTTGAGGAGAGCGAAGTGTAGGGAGGTCACAATGCTAGTTTTCTGAGGTTTGTTGCTTCCCAGAAGGAGGGAGAATATTATGACGATACATTCACTCTTGTTTCCAAATATACTTCTATTAGAGCGATTATGTCTCTTGTTGCTTCCATAGGGTGGAGTTTTCATCAGATGGATGTAAAGATAGCTTTTCTCAATGGATCAATCAAATAAGAAGTATACATTGAACAACCTCAAGGATTTTAAGTACACTCCAAAGACACTCATGTTTGTAGACTAAATAAATACCTATATGGACTCAAGAAAGCTCTAAGATCTTGGTATGCCAGAATAGACAACTACTTAATAAGACTTGGTTTATCCAAGAGTCATGCAGATCCAAATATCTACTACAAAGTCGTGAAAAATTCACCTATGATTTTACTGCTATATGTCGACGATTTATTATTAGCAGGTGAAGAGTCTTTCATCACCCAGTGTAAGAAGGAGATATATTCTGAGTTCGATATGAAATACCTCGGTCTCATTCATTATTACTTGGGACTACAAGTATGGCAAAAGCGTAGTGAAGTATTCCTTAGAAAAGGAAAGTATGCAATGAAGATTCTTCAGAAGTAAGGAAAGTATGCAGTGAAGATTCTTCAGAAGTATGCAAATCCATGGACACTCCTATGACCACAGATATAAGGAAAGTAAGAGACTCAGATTCTGATCTAGTAGAATCGTCCCTATATTGAAAATTGATTGGGTTATTGATTTATTTAGTGAATACTCAACCAGATATTTGCTTTGTTGTAAACACCCTAAGACATTTTTAGGTGGAACCTAGACATGAGCATTGGATAGTTGCAAAGAATGTTCTAATATATATTTGGGGGACGCTAAACTATGGTTTAAGATATACCTCATCCAATGATATACAGCTTCATGGATTCACAGATTCATATTGGGAAGGGAGTGTAGAATACAGAAGGAGTACTTCATGGATGTGTTTCAGCTTGGGCTCCACTATGATATCTTGGGGCAGTAGGAAATAGAAGTATATTGTACTCAGCACAACAGAAGTAGAATATATCGCAGCATGTGAGGCATGTATAGAAGCAGTATGGCTGAGAAAGATGATTTCTGGATTATTTTATCAGGTTCCAGATTCGACCATAATATATTGTGACAATCAGAGTTGTATAAGGCTATCCAAACACCCAATGTTTCATGAATGGTCGAAACACATTGAGATCAAATACTACTTTATTCGAGATAAATTCCAGGAAGGAGAAGTGAAGCTCCAGTGTATCTCCACAGATGAGCAGACAACATATATTTTGACAAAGCCTTTGTCCAGGATAAATTTTGCATACTTACGAGACAAGATGGGGCTCGTGGAGATAAGTCCCTTAGCTGAAAGGGAAGAGATGGCTCCCCAGGTTGGGAGGGAGCACTGATAAATATACCATTAATTTATGGATAGTCATTTTCCAGTTTGGAAAATGGTCCAAGATGGGCAGTTCCTTTCCAGTTCGGAAAGTGGCTTGAGATTTCTGACGGACAGGCATTTTCCAGTTCAGAAAATGGTCCAGATCGGACAGACATTTTTGTAATGAAAATGGTCTGATAGATTGATGATGTACCATAGACAATAATTCCCCTTGTGTCCAATGTGGGGGAATGGTCTAGGATAGTCATTCTTATTGGCAGTCACTCTCAGTAGTGTTCAAGTAGAATGGTATACCTCGTCGAGCAGTCATTCTTTCGAATTTCACAATTGTGAGTGGTTTCGAAGAATGGTCCATTTTGGAGGTTGGTGCAGGACAATCATTTCCTTAGGAAATGGTTCGGATAGTCATTCCCTAGGGTAGACTCATTCTCTCTAGGTTTCACTATGTTTAGTGCCGGAGGAATGGCCTAGTTAGGTGAATGGTATAGGTTTAGAAATCAGGGACATGCATTCCCTAGGGAAGACTCATTCTATCCAGGTTGCACTATGCTTAATGTTGGAGGAATGGCCCAGTTAGGTGAATGGTCCATGCTTAGAAATCATGGACAATTATTCTTCCATGCTTGGGAAGAATAGTCCATATAGCTCATGGTTGATGTTTTTATTGTATTAGGGTAGATGTTCTTCCAGATCTCACAGATGTGAGTGGAAGAATGGACCAAATGACTCAACTTGTATCATGATAT
>SNQJ01S0048339.1:0-25116 GCA_010110895.2 Picea sitchensis | reverse complement strand
ATCTGTGTAATGTTTGTATTTGCCATTGTATCTTTTTTGTTCTTTTCTGAATATCAGTTTGCAGTAGATATTGTACAAGGTTAGAATTTACAAACCTATGGTGAAAAATAAAAGTATAACATAAGTAAAGCGACAAGACTAAGTATGATGCTTGAATTTTTTGTTCTATGTTCTTGTAAGAATGAACAAAGAAAAAGTGATGTGACACATGAATACCCTGTGATGTTATTTGTCAAGTCCAAGAGAAATCATGACACATTTCTTGTGGTGATATTGGTTGAATAAGATATCATATGTTTCTTATTGTTATGAAATAGTTAAAAAATACATAGAGGTGAGTAAAATAACAAAGGTCTCAGGTTCAAGTCCAAATGTTGACATATTGGTTTACATGCACCAGTTGAGGTTAGCTTAACAAGGTGGTCAAGACCTGATGCAGAAGTAGGACCATGGATATGATGAAAGGTACGACCCCACAAGTGGTAGTCAATGGGTCATTGATGACTACCCAAAGATTTTATAACAAATTAATTGTGGAGGTTGAACCTTTGAATAGAAAGAAAAAAGGAAAAAAGAAAGAAAGAAGAAGAAGAAGAAGAAGAAGAAGAAGAATGAATGAATGAATAAATGAATGAATGTTTGTGTTTTGCATTGTACATGTGTACTTTTTATCTATGTGTTGATTGTTTAGAAAAAAAATAAAAGAAAAAAAATGAAGGAAAGAAATGTATGTCTATTTGTGTTGGAAGGATGAAGACACATTGAACAATCCTAACCCAAGAATACTTGAAAGTTCGCGAATTATGAAGCCATCCTAAAGAGAGTTGGTTTCCTAGGATTTCCTACATAGTCTTTTGGATGTTAGAGTTTTGTAGTAGGGAAATTCCATGTTAGAAATGGTACTTGTAACATGACATGTATGAATGTAAAGAGAGAAATCATGTGAGGAGAAATAAGATGAGATTTATAGCTATAGAAGTTATTCCAAAAAACCAAAAGATAGATATATCCCACTATTTTTCCAATGTTGTAATAGAAAGATCAACTAGGAAACAAAATGCCTAATTCACTACTTTTTTTGTTTAAATCTTGATTAAATACAATTTTCTTTTCCTTTCCGTTGATAGTAAATATATGTTTAAATAACAAGGAGACCACCAACATGTTACAATGTTTATGTAACAAGGAAATCATTTTATACCATCAAAAATTACCAAACCATACTTATAGGATTGAAAAAGAGGGTGGTTGAGAAAGTTGTTGAATGATTGAAATCTATATGGGAAGAGACACATTTAGCCACACTATGCTTGACTCAGAATTCAACACTAAGATCTAGTAGGGTTGATAGAATTTAGGTAATATAATTTTCTTTGTAGAGCTTGTCATTTCTTAGACTATAACATTGGTGAGTCTTGTTAGAAGACAATTGCATGTGTAGGGAAGAAAGGGTAATTTTCATATTCACTAAACAAGTTTTGTTAAGGAGTTCATTCCAAAGAGAGAGATAGCTAACTAGATCTCATTAAGTGGTATTATAAGAGTGCTACATCAATAGGGAGATTACATTAAAGGTGGTATATAATGTCTATGTTTATTTCCCTCACAAGTGAAATATTGCTGATAAGGCTATGCAACAAAAGCATAATTTGTCATATGAAAAAAATAGCATATAATACATCATTTTTCATATGAAAAAAAAATATGTAATGTGCATCTAATATTATAAGTGTGCATGACAAATTATTCCTCTCCAACCCTAAATTGCAAAGGGAAGCTACTATGTTTCATGGATATGATCCAACAATTGCAACTCACACACTAGTATATATTATAGAGGTTGTATTATATAATATTTAAATAGGTGTTGAGAACTTGATATAAATGGGTATAAAGGACTTAAATCTCTAGAGTCCATTGAATAGAGTCGAGCATGTATATTGAACATAAATGATAAAGGTTAGGCCCTTTTCCATAAATTGTGGAAGTTGAAATACTCCTAAGTGTTTTTCAAGTTAGATTACATTTCCAAGTTAGATGACATTTCCAAGTTGTTGCAGATTATGGGATAATGAGTTAATGATGGTTTAAATCAATTTTAATATTTTTTCTATGGTTACCATTAAGTAATTTAGGTGACAAACTACTTAGTTTATCTAGTTGAAATAAAATTAGGCATAAAACCATAAGTCCTTCATATGCAACTCATATTAGAAAGGAAATGATTCATTTGACTTTCAATATGATATACAATATCCCATTCTACTAATGATATGTAAACACAAGAAATAGTGCAAAACAAAATACTTATATTAACTCCACAAATTAGTTTCTTACATAGCAATAGCCTTCTTTTATAGGTAGATCCAATATGGGGTGGTTAACTTTGACTATGTCATCCCCTTTATTTTAATAATAAAAACTTCTTATTAAATTCACTATTATGTTGTATAACTACTACCCCAAAACATCTCCCTCTCTCATAATCAATACCATTTCCTCCCTATTTAAAGATGCAAATGTTCCCACTTGAGAAACAAGATGAGGGAAATGAATAACAAATTTATCTTGCAAAAACCATTTATATTGGATAGGAAATTTACCCTTGATGCTCACAAGGTACATAGTGATAATGCAATGATGAGTGGATTGGTAGTGCACCTCCAACAAAGTATCATTGTCCAGCGGGGACTAGAAATTTGGAAAATTATCCATCTGGTGAGAGATGGGAATATCTTCATCCAACTGGGAAGGTTCAAATAGCTTGATCTAGGAGACATTAACTACTAGATCAATACCCAATTGTAGTGGAAATATCTAGTTTGAAGATGTTTTCACTGACCTACTGCAAAATTTGATATGGGCTATACTAGAGTGGATGAAGCTTATGATCTTTACCCCCCTGAAAGCATTGTTTATGATGATACAACCATACCTTATCACTAACCTAGAAGGATGCAGGGATACAATGGAAATAATGCAACATCTTGATGTGCTTTTTTATTTTGAAAGGTGTTATGTGCCTAGAGATGAATATGGGCTAGGTTTTTCACAAGTACAACAACCTACTTCTAGGCGTTGATTTGTTGCTACAAAGTAGGTGTTGGTTAGGTGGCTAGGAACTCAAAAGGAATGGTTGGATGGTATCCATAAAACAATTCAAAAGGAGAATAAATCACGATGGAGTGCACTACTATGTTATAACCATGTTGCCTATGTATAATGCATTATCCCACTTCCAATTCTTGGAATAGGTTTCCTGAAGAAATTGGACCAAGTTGTGATTGAAAATATCGGTTTGGACATTAGTTTGGGGGTGGATGTAGTAGAGACTTGTTTCTTGCACTCCAATGTTTGTCAAAGTGCCTGCCAAAAATGACTAAGAAAATGAACATCCTTATCATAATTTATAGTGCAAGGAAGGCCAAAATTTGTCCAAACATGGAAAGAAAAGAAGTCCATTGTTTGCTATGTAGTAATATTCTTGTTATAGGGTATGGATAAGGCCATATTTGGAAAACAACACATTGCAATAAAAACACAAGCATGTTTCTTGACAGTTGGTGGTGTTGTAAAATAATTTAAAGTTTTTCATAAAATTTAGATTTAGTTCAAGTATTAATAAGTTAAATATGTTGTTAGGATTTATTAAAGTTTTAGGTTTTATCTATTCTAAAATAATTTTGTAAATAATATTTGAATAAATTTTAGAAGTTAGATTAGCTTTGAAATATCATAGGAACTTAATATATTTTAGTTTTTATAAAGTGTTCTTTATATATAGTTTAGACATTGTATTATCGGGTTATTTTAATAAAAAAACACATGTTTATATTGCAGGTCAATCAAGCGATCAAAGATTTCAATCAATGGTCAATAATGGATTCCAGCACCCCCCCCTGCATGCTCGATAGTTAACAAAAGGGGGGGGGTGCATGCAAAACTTAACCATGGTTCAAACTCCAATGACATGTCACATTGTTAGGGACCTAACCTCCCTAACCCCTCACATAGATAGAATGATATATTTTCCATGTAATAAAGGCCGACATTAGTTAATAAGGCCTATTTAATAAATATGAAAAAGTCAATGTAAGAAGACCTAATAGAAGCTTACTCTTCTAGAAAGATATTCCTCTAGAATGTTCTTTAGAAGATAGAATTAGTATAAATAAGAGTAGAAGGCATGAGAAATATTTGTCTGGAGAATTATTGTAATAGAGCACTAATCTGTTGGAGATTTCTCCCTTGAAGAGGCAAGTGAACATTGCTTTATGTCAATAAAGGTATTACTGTTGGTGTTGCTATTCTCAATATTTTGTTGTTCCACTAATATTTTGCTGAATATTTATGTTTCTTCATATTACATTACATCTGGTACCTTACAAGTGGTATCAGAGAACTTTACTTGGTATAAATTGTGGGTAAATTGTTTTCTAGGGTAGAGACATGTATTGTCGACGTCTTTAAATCACAAAGATCTTCCATTCAATGGGTAAATTTGCGATGGGGAAGACTACACACAATAAATAAAAATGGTTTCATGGGGTTGTCTAGAAACCAAAGTTTCTCCCTTGTTGGAAACCTCTATAACTCTTGTTGGTACCCCTCGAGTAGTACCGCATCAAATAGAATCTGTACATGACCATCACTCCCATGTACCGATAGGTATATCGATATTCCCCTAGGTCTCTTGAAACCAGCTCTAGATCAGTTGATTGACCGCCCAACTGCTATAGTGACACCAAGAACAACACTCGGGAAGATACTATCTAGTACCTAGGTAATCAAGTACTATGGATAAGGGTATGAACAAGCCTCCTTAGTTGGTTCCCTGAGATATTGGGTCGAGTACTACTATTGGACCACACACATATATCAGAGAGCTATAACACATGGAAAACCCGTGTCTGTAGGAACCCTGCAAACCCTAACCCCTGGGAAAGAAGTAGAACAAAAAAGGAACAGATGAGATATATTGTTGTGCAACCTTGCCTCTTACATTCTGGTTGCAAAATTCCTACAAAATTTTTCCTATCAACAATTTGGGCCATTTTCCACTGTATTATTCTTCAGGATGGAGAATAACCCTGTAGAAGTAAAAAAAAGTCTTCAGGATGGAGAATAACCCTGTAGAAGTAAAAAGTGTATAGTGGTCCCGGCTAGCACCTTACTCAAGACCTATCCCATTGGATTCCTCTATTCACCCTGATCACCATGATACCTTTCATTTTTTTCTAACTTTTTTTTTTTTTTTTTTTTCCGTGGACCTCATCCCTTCCTAACACCTTTATTTGTGACCTATCCCATTGGATCTCATTTTTCTTCTTCTTGTTTTTCATGGTACCTATCACTTATAAGCCTTTTTCTTTTGTGGTCCCACCCACCCTTCTCGACACCCTTATTTGAAACCTACACCCTTGGCTTTCCCTTGTTGCCCTGATCTCAATGATATCACCTATTTTTTTTTCCAGTGGACCCACTCCACATTCCAAGCACCCCACTTTCCACATGGCTAACAATCGCACCCAAGACCCGCAGGCCAAAATTAGACAAAAAAAGGCCTAGTTTGACCATCTTGAGGACCAAGTCTAGTCTGAGTTTTCTAGAGTCGATGGAAAATTTTCCAAAGTTGACACCCGATTTGACCGATTAGAGGGCAATCTTGGCACTCTCACTTCCACTCTCCAACCATTATTGAACCAATCTTAGGACCCCCCTTTCCCTAAAAAACCCTCCCAAGTCAATGGTGTTGAATCATCCCATACTATGTCCTTTCATTCCAACCCCTTTCATCATGACACCCATCTTCCCTGAGTTGAGGTCAATAAATTTGATGGATTTGATCCCACGGGTTGGGTCCCCCAAATGGAGCATTATGTTTCTTTGCATGGAATTACTTATGATTTGGACAAACTTCACTATGTTGTTCTTTATCTAGATCCTGAACGTTTCCAATGGTGGTAATGGTGTAAAAAGGCATGCCATGGGTATGTTTCTTGGTCCCAGTTTGTCATATAGATTTATGAACGCTTTAACACTGACACCCATTATTTAGGTTGTTTGACCAAGTTGAAATAGTCTGGCACAGTGGAAGACTTTATCGCCACCTTTGAGCACTTGGATTTAAGAACAAAGGGAATGACATATGCCTTCTTCAGGGATTTTTTTATCAGATGTGGCCTAAAGGATGAAATCTGAGCCCATGTCATCATGGCTCACCCCCAAACTTGGTTGGAATCTACTAAATGCACCAAAGAAGCACAACAAGTTGTGTTTTCCCATAATAAAAAAAACCTCTTTTCTTCCTCTCCCTCACCCTACCAATCCTACCCTTCCTGCTACCCCTCTCAAGATCCATAAATTAGCTCCGACGGAAATGGATGAACGCCAACTTAAGGGTATTTGTTATAATTGTGATGAAAAATATTTTCTTAGACACAAGTGTAAGGAACATAAGCTTTTTATGGTCATGTTGAGACCATTTTCCGCTTCCGAGCTTCCCTCCCCTTTCTATTTTCCATTTCTTTTCCCTCTTCTATACTTACTCAAGTTCCCCTTTTCTTTTCTCCCCTCTATTTTTCCTTTTCGGGTTACTATACTTAGTTGTTTCTCAAAACGACGAGTTCGCAGGTTGGTAGACTTGCACGGTTCTCACCTCCATCCATATTCCCATATCATGAGTCCGATCGACCGTCGTGTTGTTATGTACTTAACCATTTTTTCCAATCATGGGTTCATGGGTTCAAGCTTTGATATTCCAAGTTTCGTGATATCCATTTTGCAACCAAAGATCTGTGATCTACATTATGACCATCAAACTTACCGAGCTCCTAAGTATCTCATATCTCCTATATTGAGTTCGACTGAATGCATTACAACATTTGGACTACTTTCTATCTTTTGCAACCGCGAGTTCGTGGGTTGGCGGGTTCACAAAAATTCCCAAATCCTAATTGCTCTCGTTCATCCCCACCATCCTCGTGCTTTTCCCAATACGCATTTAAGTGTGGTTTAATCTTAATAACTCATCATGCAGGTTCCGTAAATATCGTCATTAATAAGAGAAGGGCTCGAGGATATTTCCCATTAACCCACACTAAAGCACGATTTGTCGAAGATTATATTATTGTTATCTCTCTCAAGCGCTCATTTCAAATATTTTATGGTTAAAAGAACACTCTCATCAACTTATGGCAACAACATCTTGACAACAGTTCTGCGATGATACCTTGAATATTCTTGGGTGTGAAGACCTGAACTTTCAGTGGTCCAAGGCGTATTCTTACTACTCATCTCTCTCTGCTAAAAAAGAAGTGATCTGGACATCCGAAATTGCTCGCGCAGGGTGTTTCTCTGAGGTTTTTGACTGCGAGGAACTGGTTGCATGGTGCATTGAGAAATATGTACCAAGTCAGTGAATCTTACAACTCTAGGATCGTTCTCCCATCTCTCTTTCACCGAAAATATTTCGTAAGATGTTGAAGCTCCTTGAACCAACACTTACCTTCAAAGGAGAGGATTGCATGGATTTCTTGAAAAAGCATGACAATGGCCTATACCTCTTACCTGAGTTCTTGGAGAATCCCACAATTGTCCCTGAAGACATTACCAGGATTCAGGTCAACTCATTTAAAAACCCCTTTCGAGAAATTGCTTGGTTGTTTACCAGGCTGATAGGCCAAGAAAGCATCGCCACTATTTCCCAAATGATTATTTATATATTATAGTTTACAGTTAAAGAGAAAGATATTTTCGATTGGGGAAAACTGATTTCCATTGAAATCTCCTCCCAATTGTCACAGTACAAAAAAAACAAGAAATTATTCATGGCTTCTTATTTGGTGTTTGTGATAGCACATTGCTGTCAATTTCCAAAATTGTCTATCTATAAGAAGGTGAATTGTGAACTTGATCCAGTTATCTTCTGGTACCAAGAATTATGGAGACACAAAGCTTCTTTTCATTTTTATGAAGTTGACAATGATTTCTTTTCAGTTTTCAAAGTATTGTTTTTTGGTAAAGATACCCCCGCAATATTTGAATAAGAAAATAAATTCTTGGATAAAAAGGGGACGTTGGAGAAGATGGAAAATCACAATGTTATCATGATTTTTGGTTCCAAGGAAAACCCCTCCTTTCTTCCATGCCATGTATCTGATAAAATGTTTATCACGGAAGTAGAAAGGCAAAATAATTTATGGCTGCACTTTTTCCATGAGAAATGGAAAAAGCAATTCATACCATTGCCTTGGAAAATTGGAGACTTTATATTCAGGAATATAAACAAAATTGATGAATTTGCGAACCACTTCCACAATCTGAATATGAAATATGCTGAAAAGATAAAGGGGTTTGACCCTAACGAAATTTTCTTGGAATATATGCTAGCAGTAGGATTCAACAACTCATTTATTCAAACTATTATGAGTGAAGAAGAAGATAATAACATAGGCGCTCCTACTCACAATGTTGGTGACTTGGAAACGGTACTTAGTACAAATGTTTTTTACAAGCAGAAAGAAAAGCGTCCCAATGAGAAGAGTGCCCAGTCCCCAACTGTTACACCTAAAAATACCACATCTCGGAGCAGTGCTCCAATGGTGCACCCAGCTAGAAAAGTTACCAACATTAGTTCAGGCGGCGAAGGAGAAAATAATTCCTCTGAGAAAAAAGAGGAAAAACGTCGTGCAAGAGGAAGAAGACCAATGCATATAAAGTGACATCAATAGCTTCTCTCTTGAAGACATGGAGCTCGAGGCAGATATCGAGAAAATTTTTCCCATCATTGATCATCCAGGAAACACGACCCATCAGAATTCATCAATGGAAATCATTGAGAATGAGACCTTCAATGAAGAAGAATCATTTTCTTTTCAGAGTGTTGTCTTTGACAAGGAACTCAAGAAATTTATTATTGAAAAAGGTGATGTGAAGAATAAGAAAGGGAAATATCGTTCATAGGTTGAACTAAGAGATATGTGGACTTCCCAAATTTCTAAAATTCACAAAGCAACCATGGATGCTATGGATGACTCCATTGGTGGTCTTGAAGAGGAAAACACGAAGGTGAAAGAAAGGATTAAGGAACTGGAAAACACCTTAATGCCTCTTCCACTTATTTCCAGTCCTTTGACAATAGTTAGACCCACCACACCCACTGCTAAATTGAAAGGATCTTCAAGGCTACTTACATCAACAATGAGCTATGTGGAAATAAATGTTAAGAAAAGAATGGCATTGATCACAAAGGCATGGGAAATTTCGAAAAACATGGTTTCTTTTGGCTCGAGGGTGCACGTCTTCCATGAGTATTTGCAAGCTGAGCCAAAGAATGAAAAAGGTTTTTACCTTGATGTTGTACTACCCTTTGGAAACAAAGTTTCCAGCATGATAGAACTAAGGAGAAGAGAGGAGGATCTACCCTCTCCAAGTCAGATAAAACAGTTGAACACGTGCTAGAAAGAAAAGATAAAAAAACTTGAATAATATTGTTCAAGCATGTAGCCAAGCTATATCAAGGAGGGAAGAACTATTCAAAAGGCTCACAGAGGTAGACCTATCCGAAATAACTAACTAATTCCAAGACCCCAAATTAATCCTCAACTCGTTGTTCCTAACAAAGCAACCGTTTGACGAGCAAGTTGAGATTTTTAAAGGGTTGTCAGTTGAAACGTTTTATGGTATACTTGAATATTATGAGGACGACATAGACAATTGGCTAGTGGACTAATCCATGAAAAATCAAGACATTGAAGAAGCATTGCAGAGTATTTCCCTTGATTTACGAGATTTGGAGGGCGAGTTGTTCAACATCAAAATCCGGCATGAGATCAGTTTGGCACAAATGAAATTTTTTATTGAAGAATGGTTTAAGAAAGAAATGGAGAAATTTACCAACGAGGGGAAAGAAACAGTTGAGACGGTTCCTGTAATTGTTAATGAAGACAATAAAAGGACATCAGCAAGCAAGTGAAGACAGGAGAGACCATCATAGTAAGTTTATGTTGATCACATCTTTCTTTATTTATCAAGTCTTTCATCCAATTACTTTGCTTCTTTGAATAGAAAGGTTTAACCAAAGACCAATAACTTCTCTTTTCTTCTTACCAGGTGTTGTTGTTCTTTTACCGCCCACCCTCTTCCTTCTACAATATTCATTCTTGTGTATATTTTCTTTATGGTCCTCGGGAGCCCCAATCCCAGTCTTTAAGACAAACGCATTTTAAATTTCAAAGAATATGTAACAAACTATATTTTTTTAGAAATTTCAAGATAGTTATTTCGGGATCAGTTTCGACTGTGCTTTGTAACTCTAAGTTTTGAGTATAAATTATTTCAAATCTATTTAACATTATATTTATTTTATCTTAACATGTTTCCACTCTGTTAAAGTTCTCTTTTGCATGCAAATCATCTTCTTTTTATTTTTATGTGATCAAAAATCTTTATCTTAAACTATGATGGATGTGAGGAAATTTTGCTTATTTTCTTTAAATGTGTGAATGTTCTCAGTTCCTAGTCCTTTATCAGGAACTTTCTTTAAAAAGGAAACAAAATATTTTCCTTTTATCTATCTTGCAATATTTATATTTCTTTGATTAGTACGACAAACTTCTGTAAAGTCCCACATTCTGAATACCTAGAATTTCCAAGAAAAACTTAAATTAAAGAGGAGTACCAACTCTATAAAAATGCAGGGGGATTTACATCCTCGTGAGGTTGTCGTTTCGGTCCTAACGGATTCAA
Organism: Picea sitchensis; assembly: GCA_010110895.2. Classification (NCBI taxonomy): domain Eukaryota; kingdom Viridiplantae; phylum Streptophyta; class Pinopsida; order Pinales; family Pinaceae; genus Picea; species Picea sitchensis. Next base: position 14,367 of record SNQJ01S0048339.1, on the reverse strand, counting down.
GCATCAAAAATTTTGGAAACCATACTGGGGAATGAACTGAAATTTGGAACTTGGTTTAGCATTTTTAAAAAGATATATGACTTTTCCCCAGGTTGATCAACCCCATTTGGAAATTAGATTGAAAAATCAATGAAGCATCTTACATCAGTTATACAATCTGGTAATAATAATAGTTGAGACCCGAGAAGAGTTATAAAGTTTCTGACATATCTCAGCCCAAGAAGAATAAAGAGAAATCCTTCGTAGACAGAGGAGAGACGAGCGACAAGACCAAAGAAACTGAAGGCTAGCTAGAGCATCACAAGAACAAGGTCAGGATTGAAGCTAGACAAATATAAGGGACCCATTACCAGAAGTAAAAGCAAGCAAATATTTATTCTGAGAAGTGAAAATCATATTCCTAGAATCTCTCCGGATATGGCAGAAAGAAATGAAAAACCGTGAGACGAGCATCATGAGGAGAGACAAGGAGGTGCAAAAGATGCTGCAAGAAATCAAGAAAACCTAAGGCTTGAAAATAGAAGAAGAATAAGAGATTCTCCTTTGAATCTTCTAAGTGAGCAACATGATATCCCTATTCTCCCTAAGGGTACCCTAAAGGAATTTTCTGGAGATGGAGCAATGGATGCAAATATGCACCTTCACTTGTTTCTTGATGTTTGTGATTTTCACCGTGTTGAGTATGAAGATGTCATGGTAAGGTTATTTATACAAACCTTATCAGGAAGAGCATATGAATGGTATACAACATTACCTAGTAGATCAATTTTCTCATTTAATGACCTTGAAGCTATGTTCCTCACTATGTTTGCCCCTCCAATTGCTTATCATACCCTTCTCACCGATTTCACCCAGATTGGTTTGAGGAAGAATGAAAGAATACAAGATTTTAATCTCAGGTTCAATAAAACATTGAGTAAGATTCTAGAATATAAAAGATGGAATGACCTAGTCGTACTCGGTTGTTATAAGAATGCAATGCCCCCAAATGGGAAATATGTTATTAGAACTTCCCAAGTGGATACCTTGGAGGAGGAAATGACTAAAGCCATTGAAATGGAAGAAATTATGATTGAAACGGGTGTCGACCTCGACATTATACTGGGAAAAGTACAAAGGCAACTGGGAGTATTAAGTATTGATAATCAAGGAGCCTCCAGTTCAAGAAATAATGAAGAATTCAAGCCACGAACGACTCAAAACCAAACAATTGGAGAAGTATTTTTCAAGGGAACCATACCAGATGTGAAGGTAGACCCTGTGGTGGCACAAGAAACCAAGCAAAGAATTGATATTGCAAAAATGAATAGAATTATCAAGCAAATGCAGAACGAGATAACCAGACTAAGAAGGGGGGGTAATTATGTGGCAAATACGAGAATATCGGTCCTAGAGAAAAGAAGGAACCCTCCCAAAGAAAACAGAGTGAGTTTTGAAAACATGGATAATCCCCAAAGACCAAGGGTTCCCAGGGAGCCTACTCCCAATGCAGTTGCTTTGGATGATGTATATGATGAGCAAATGCTTGAGCAAGAGAACTATTACTCACATGATGAAAGTTCTGAAACTGTACAGATGGACGAATGCGAGATGTCCATGTATATATTTGAAGAAGGAGAAAATGACCCCAACTCACAAGAAAATGTTGCCCAGATAAGAGGACTTGTAAATAGATCCAAGAATAAGAATGATTCTGAAAAAGAATTTTAAAAAGATAACGAAAAAACAAATGAAAAAAGGGTGAATGAGAAAGTGACGGATAACGTCAGAAGTAAAAATCAACACCTTGCGTCAAACTCCATTCAAATGACATACAATGTTGTAGAGGACTTAAGTAAACTAAGGATAACTATTCCTTTTACAGAAATGATGAAGATTCCCGATAAAAGGGAAAATTTTTTGAGATTATTGGATGATCCATTTCAAAAAGCAGACATTGTTGTTACCAATTTGAAACAAAGCCAGAACCAATCAACTGCCAAGTTGAGAGGTAAAATTCATCCCTTTTACATTTCAATTGGAAATCATGATGTTGCACTCCATAATTGTTTAGTTGACACTGACGTGATCAATAACATCATACCATTGGTGGTCATGGAGGCATTGGGCATGCGTTGTACCAAATATTAGGATACTGGTGAAATTATATATGCAATTGATTCTAGAAAAGTGCCAGCTCATGGAGAAATCAAGGACTTTTATGCTTGGATCACGACGACCCCCATATTATTACAGTTTTCAATATTATTGTGGTAGACCTTCCTCCAGCATATGGAGTTATTCTGGAAAGAGATTGATCATCCATGATCGAGGGATATATAATTAACAATGGAAGTTTCATGATGCTTCCAGGCAAAGAAGGAGACATGGTTAAGGTGCCCCGTGAACCCAAGCAACCCTTCTCTTTCAAGAAGAAGGATAATGAGTTAATGGAAGATTATATAGATGTCGAGATTGGAAATTATGCCATCCTAGACATGGAACATAATGAAAGGTTGGAGAAAATTCAAGACACGGAGAATCAAGAGTATATGTTTGAAGGTTGTTGGAGGATGTCATTCAATGGAGCTTGTTCAAGCTCTAGGAGTGGAGTTGGAATTGTCCTTATAAGTAAAAAAAATATTATGCATCCACATGCAATCAAACTTGAATTTTCATGTACCAATAATGAGGCAGAAGAAATGAAGATAGAAAATCTAATTGTGACTGGAGACTCTGAGTTGGTGATCAATCAAGTCACCCAGAAGTATAAAATCAAGAAGGAAAGAATCAAGTTATATTTCAAAAGAGTCAACGAATTGATGGAATTTTTTAGTTCTTTCAACATTTCCTTCATTCCAAGGGACAGAAATCAGAGGGCAGATTCATTGACCTTGGAGGCCTCATTGTCAAAACCAGATAATATGCATAGAAAAACATGTTTTCAAGTAGAAAGAGCATTATGACCTTCTATACCCAATAACATGGAATATCTGCAAGTGTTTGAGAATGATGAACAATTGGAAATTTTTTTGTTGAACGATGATGATGATGAATAAAATCACATGTTTGTTATCCCTAAAGATTGTATACAATCTGAGTCTCTTTTTACGAAAGATGATCATGCTAAGAAGCTCATGGAAGAAATTTCACTTCGAAAGGTGCAAGAAACAAGAAAGGTCAATATTGGAACTGACAGTTCCCCAAAATATGTCAACTTGGGAATCGATTGTACCATTGAAGAAGTTGATCAATATGTTGCATTATTTAAAGAATATATTGATGTGTTCACATTGACCTATGATTATTTGAAATCTTATGAAAAAACAATTTTCCAACACATCGTTCCTTTTAGAGAAGAAGCAAAGCCTGGCAAGCAAAAATTAAGGATGATGAACCCAAAATTGAAACCTCTGGTAAAGATTGAATTAGAGAAGTTAAAGAAGGTCGAAATAATATATCCCATTAGACATTCTAATTGGATTTCAAACCCTGTGATATTAAGAAAGAAGATTGAGGAAATCTGGATGTGTGTGGACTTCAGGGATCTTAACAAAGCAAGCATAAAAGATAACTATTATTTACCAAACATGGAGTTCCTTCTCCAGCAAGTCACAGGATCAACCTACATGTCCATGTTGGATGGTTTTTCTAGCTATAATCAAGTCTTGGTTGTTGAGGAGGACATAGCAAAGAAAACATTCATAACACCATGGGAGACATATGCATATACTAGGATTCCCTTTGGTTTAAAGAATGTTGGAGCCAAATTCTAGAGGGCCATGGATCATGCATTCAGTGGGTTGATAGGAAAATTCATGGCAGATTATCAATATGACTTGACAGTGCATTCAAAAACAAGGGGTGATCACATCCATCACTTGAGAAAAATTTTTGATAGATGCAAATTATATGGTGTCTCTCTAAATCCAAAGAAATTTTTGTTCGTTGTAACTCAAGGAAAATTATTGGGTCATATTGTGTGCAAAGAAGGAATTGATATAGATTCAGATAGATTTAAATAAATAAATGAACTCAACTCTCTGTCATCTAAGAAAGGAGTTCAATCATTTTTTGGCAAGATCAATTTTTCACGGAGATTCGTTCATGACTATGCAAGTATTGTGAGGCCGATCAATTTATTGTTGAAAAGGGAGTAGAGGTTTGAATGGACAACTGATACTCAAGATTATTTCAATAATATCAAAAGAGCAATCACTACAACTCTAGTCCTCATTAGTCCAGATTTTCAAAGAGATTTCATTATCTACTCGTTCACTACATAAACAAGTGTTGCATCTGTTCTTACTCAGAGGAATACCAAGGGTGAAGAACTCCCAATCATTTTCATGAGCAAAACCCTTCATGATTATGAATTAAGGTATTCAGAGTTGGAAAAGCAAGCCTTGACTCTTTTGAAAGCAGTGGCGCACTTTCGGACGTACATATTGAATTCCCATGTCATTTCTTATGTTCCATAATCACCAATGAAGATGTTTTTGAATCAACAATTGAGAGAAAGAAATGGGATATCTGGCTAGCAAAGATCCAAGAATATGATATTGTGATTAAACCTTTAAAGGCTATCAAAGGACAAGGTTTATGTAATCTCATCGCAAATAGTGATTCTATGGATGGAATGATTTTGATTTCAGTAGGAGAACCATTGGTTGATTTAGAATGGTATGGAGACATTGTATTCTATTTGAGGTTCAGGAAGTTTCCAGTTACCATGAGCCCTAAAGAGCAAAGAACATTGAAGATGAAGGAACATCAATATGTGCTAATTGTTGATATATTATTCATAAGGAATTATGATGGCATATTACTGAGATGTGTTGATGAAGACAAGGCCCAAGAACTAATGAAAGAATTCCATGAAGGAATATGTGGGGGACATTTTGCGCCTACTGCAACCGCCCACAAGATCATAAGAGTTGGATTTTATTGGTCATTAATTTTCAGAGACTCATGTGCTACAATATGGAAGTGCGTATCATGCCAACAATTTTCAGTAAAAATGAAGAGATATGTGATGCCTCTGCAACCCATAATTGTAGAAAAACCATTCTCTCAATGGGGACTTGATTTCGTCAAGCCAATAAATCCAAAGTCCAACAAGGGACACATGTACATTCTGACCACTACCGATTATTTTACAAAATGGATAGAGGTAGTTGCGTTAAATAAAGTTGATTCTAAAGAGCTAATTAAGTTCCTAAAAGATAATATTTTGTCAAGATTCGATGTCCTAGATAAATTTATCACTGATAATGGATCGATTTTCATTGGTTCAAAGTTCACAAAGTTTTTTGGACAATATGGAATTATTATGGGTAAATCATCAAACTATTATCCACAAGGAAATGGTCTTGCAGAATCCACAAATAAAACACTCATCTAGATATTGAAGAAACCCATTTAAAAGAACCAAAGGAATTGGCACTTAAAGTTGACTGATGCATTGTGGGCGATCATAATGACTCCAAAGGAAAACACTAGGATGTATTCATATACATTGGTTTACGAGAAAGAAGTCAAAATGTCAATTAGCCTTGAACTCAATGCCCTGACTTTCGTGGTTAATATAGAAGATGCAGAAGACAATTCACCTATCCAAAGGAGGGTCAACTAGTTGTTGAAATTGGAGGAAGAATGAAACAAATTTCTGAATCGAACTTCTCACAGACAACAAAGTATCAAAATATATTTTGATCAGAGTGCAAGTGTAAGGAATTTTCAGAAGGGAGAATTGGTGCTACTCATGAACAAGGCCAAGGAAAAACCATCAATGCATACAAAGTTCGAAGCACTTTGGATTGGACCATACATCGTCGAAAAAATCCTAGGTTTTAATTCCTATATGCTCCAAGACATGAAGGGTAAAATATTAATGATTCCTATCAACGAGAAACATTTGAAAGGTTTCTTCGCCTAAAACTTTCTCATTTTCCTTGTACATAAAATTTATTTTATGTTTGTATATTCTTACCTTTGACTCCATAGCCCAATGGACGAAAGCACCTGGTCATAAAGATTATGGATTCTTGACAACCCACAGGAGGTTATCATGCCACAATTGGAGCCAGTTGTTGAAACCATTTCCTGCTTCTGAGTTTTACTCACCTTTATGTTTTCCCAACTTCTCTTTTCCATTTCTTTTCCCTCTTCTATACTTACCTGAATTCCCCTTTTCTTTTCTCCCCTCTATTTTGCCCTTTCTGGTTACTATACTTAGTTGTTTCTCAAAACTACGAGTTCGCGGGTTGGCGGACTCGAGGGTTCTCACCTCCATCCACATTCCCATATCACGAGTCCGTTCAACCGCCGCGTTATTATGTACTTAAACATTTTTTCCAAACATGGGTTCACGGATTCAAGCTTTCATATTCCAAGTTCTGTGATATCCATTTTGCACCCAAATATCCGTGATCTACATTATGACCATCAGACTTACCGAGATCCTAAGTATCTCATCTCTCCTATATTGAGTCTGACCGACCGCATTAAGACACTTAGCCTATTTTTTATCTTTCGCAACCGTGGGTTTGCGGGTTCGCAAGTTCACAAAAATTCCCAAATCGTAATTGCTCTCATCCATCCTCGCCATCCTCGTGCTTTTCCCAATACACATTTAAATATGGTTTAATTCTAATAACTCATCATGAAGGTTCCGTAAATATCGTCATTAATAAGCGAAGGACTCGACAAGATTTCCCAATAAACTGCACTAAAGCACGATTTGCTGAAGATTATATTATTGGTATCTCTCTCAAGTGCTCATTTCAAATATTTTTTGGTTAAAATAACACTCTCATAAACTTATGGAAGAAACATCTTGACAGTGGTTCTATAGTGATACCTTGAGTATTCTTGGGTGTGAAGATCAGAACTTTCAATGGTCCGGGGCATATTCTTACTATTCATCTCCCTCTGCTAAAAAATAAGTGATCTGGACATCTGGAATTGCTTGCACAGGGTATGTCCCTGAGGTTTCCAACTGCAAGGAACTGGTTTCATTTTCTACTAATATAGTTGTAATCAAATTTATTGAAGAAAACATTATTGCTATATTTGGATTCCCCGGGAAAATCATAATTGACAATGCTCAAGCTTTTAAATCCCTTGCAATGATAGATTTTTGTCAGAAATATAACATTATTCTTGGACACTCTACTGTGTATTATCCTTAGGGTAATGGATTGGCAGAATCATTAAACAAGAGTTTGATGAGGGTCATTAAGAAAGTGTTAACTGATAATAAAAGGGCTTGGCATTCTCACTTGAAATTTGCACTATGGGCCAATAGAATCAACACCAAAATATCAATAGGTATATCTCCCTTCCAATTGATTTATGGAAATGATGTTGTTCTTGCTATTAATATTGCTTTTCCTTTGAAGAAATTGTTGCAGAATAATGAAGAAGAACCTAGTGATCTTCCCAGAAGAATGAACCAGTTGATTGAAGTACAACAAAACAAAGAACAAGTTAAAGAGAGATTTCAAGAATATCAAGATAAGATGAAATCCATTTTTTATAGAAGAGCAAGATAGAGAAATTTTATTCCTGGTGACTTAGCGGTGAGATGGGATAGTAGGAGAGAAGATCATGGAAAACATGGAAAGTTTGATCATCTATGTCTTGGACCTTACAAGATTGTTGCAGTTGAAGGAAACAATTCATTTTCCCTTCAAAATCTGGAAGAAGATTTGTTGGAACTTCATGTGAATAGACGGTTCTTAAAACATTTCATGCAATTCAAAAGTTTATTTTTCCTTTCATTGCATATAGCTGGTTTTATTTTATATTAATTATACTTTTTCAGTTTTCAAAAGAATTTCTAAGTAAATATTTTTTTAAATAAGTTTTTGGATTTGAATTATGACTCATGAAGATTCATGATTATCATATTATCTTTAAAGATGGTCCAATTAAGGAAAAAAATAGAATGTTCTTTCCTAAGTTAGCTTGTTTATCCTTTTTTATTAGATTTATCATAAAAGATTACATGCTTAGTAAAAATTCTCTTTAAACAGATAAATCTGTAGGTTCTCAAATTTAAAAAAATCTTAATATAAAAGACCATTCTAACTACTAATTAAGATTTTGATATGTTACCTTAAAAACCAAAAAGAACATCTTGCCTATTTCCTCATGAAATTGAAAATGTATGTTTTGGGTAATTCTTTCTAGATAGAGGCTCTCGTGTCAAACTTATAACTGATTTTTTTACTCAAGGCATGCTACTAAATGGGTATATTTTGGAAAGATAGAGTTAGGAATGAGGAAATGAATTTTGTTTTTTCTCGGGAAACGTGTCACATTTTCCTCGATTTTCGTGTCGCCTCGATTTTCATGTCCATTGTTGGGCAGTTTTTCGGCACATGGTTTTTTCCGATGGTTTTCTATTTCTGGTTAAGGATTTAGGGTTGTTGACTAATCCAAGTCATTGGGTTAGGGTTTTGGATGTTGTTGGCTCCTATATATATATTGTATTGTAAACAATATATCACTATGAATAAATATATGATATGTTGGTTTTCTCGTTTTGGGTTTGTAGGGGAAAAATATTTGTGTAATGTGTGTATTTTCCATTGTATATTTTCTATTCTTTTATTGAAAATCTATTTGCAGTAAAATATTGTACAAGGTTAAAATCTACATAGAGGATTTTGGACATACGAGGAAAGATTCCAGATTCATCTTCAAAGTATCCAATAACAAAGACCGGTAAGCAATTTGAGAAGATATACAAAATAAAGGGTCCCGAATCAATTCCAAAGAAATCAAAGACAAAAGAAGAAAGATCAACAAAAAGGTTGAAGATAGAAGTACAAGAAGAGAATGAAGATCAAAGATCTCAAGAAGAATCATAACTAGTAATAAAAAACCTCTTGTGATTGTGGAAGTGTCAACATCAGAGAATCTTCAGCGTTTAGAGGGTCAAAGTGGAAAGGAGTCATTAGACAAAAACCAATCAAAGTAGATTGACCATGTTTGTCAATTCATGACTACCAGGAAAATAGGTGCATATTACACATTAAATTCTTTCCAAAATATTTAACCAAGGAGCAACCTAGACAAGAATGTTATCTCTTGTAGATTATGAAAAGGGTAGATTGAGCATAGCAGTGTTGGAGACAAAAGATCAGAATAAGGTTACAAATGTTTCTATTGGTATTAATGCAGTTCATTCATTGGACAAAATGGATCTACATAAACAGACTCGAGAAATGTTAAACATGGATGTGATGATAGCTACCCTAGGGGTAAAGAAGTTGCAAGCTATAAATGAAAAGATGAGGAATCAACTCAAAAATGAAAAGTTATCTAATGGAACTAAACAAATGAGAGTGGAGGAATTGGAACATTGGGTAAAAGATCTCAGAGTTAATCCAGGAGATGCAGCATCAGTGCATGTTTTGATCAAAGAAAAAGATACAAAAGTCCAAGCATTAAAGAAAAGACTCAAGATTCCTGGGATTGATCATGTCCAGACTCCATAATTGTAGACAATGCAAGCAAAAAAAGAGCAGTTCTCTTAAAACAAATGATGCAGATGTGGGACCAAATAGAAATGTATGAGAAGCAAATTGAAATCCTAAAGAAAGGATCTTCTTCTTCACAAATAACATAATCAACATATCCAACAGATGGATTATCAAGAACAATGACAGACCTAAATCTAAAAGGAGATGAAATTGAAAATTTGAAGAAAACAATCTCCTCATAAAATGAACAGATGAAAGATAAAGATAAAATCATTGAAGATTACCAAAAGTTGAAGGCCAAAATGTCAACAAATATTGAACAAATACAAAATAATATATCTAACAAACCATATCTAATGGGAGCTAGACATATATTTTGGGATGAGATTATTGTTGAAGTTGGTAAAATGTGGAATTTTTTCAAGATAATAGAAGAATAGATTGTTTTGACAGAGGAATTAGATCATGTTATCCAAAAAACATTCCATGAATTGGGAACTAGGCCACATGTTTCTACTCAAATTATCAAGTTCCTAAATTCTAATTTCGAAGAAGCATTGAAGAGTCAAGGTGTAAAGGAAAAAATTACAATGGCTATGGAGATAGAAAATATTTTTACAAAAATGAATTTGATACAACAAGCTCAAAAATGCATAATGGTAAAAAGAAGCATTGAATCATTCACCAACAAGTTTAAAAATTTAGTAAATATGGAGTTACCTTCAGCATGGAATGACAAAGGAAAACTTCTATCATATGAAAATTATAGAAGAAGTCTATTCACTATTAGAGAAAAAGAAGACAAGTTTCAAGGAATGGATGACACTTTGAGAGGGAAGACTATTGTGGACATACTCATAGATAATTTTTATCTATTATGGAAAATAAAAAATTAATTTTCAAGCCCTCCTACACACGAGAAGTACATCGAATTGGATATTGCATACAGACAGATGAAGTCCTTCAACTATCTATCAAGTGAAAAATAGAAGCTTCTAATCCAGTTGCTAATTGAATGAGTCATCAAAACACTTGAAGAAAATCAGTGACTAGAACATTTGTCTTCTAGATCTTCCTATTTTTAGGAGTCAAAGATCTTTTTATATCTGAAAAGATGTGAAATAGGATCGAATAACCACATGTGGTTTGAATCCAACTTGTATAAAATTCTAAGAAAGACTCGATGTAAGGGAGCTTTTTTACATGGGGAAAAGACTATCTTTTAATAAAAAAATTGCAGGCTCCGAGTGATTCTACATTTCCATGTTTCAGTTCATGTAATTCCTATTCTTCATGTTATCTCCATATTCAAAATTTCTTCTTGAAATATTTGTTACTATAATTGTGATAATTTAGTATGACTACTACTATTACAACTGCAAAGGAATCATTAAAGCTACATATTTCTCAGATATACTGTGAGTATTGACAGGACCTATGCTTAATTCATTATGCTTTGTGAATAGAAAATAATTGTTCCTTTCTATTCATTTTATATTTATAGTTCAAATACTTATTCTATAATAATTTCTTCTACTTGAAGGGTAAAATAATATTTATTAAAAAGGTTACATTATTTTACTTTCATTTTTGTTCTTCTTAATCCTTCTTTCATTCATCAAAATATTTAATTGTATGAAACATTGAAACTATGTCCTCAAATCCCGATCTTTAAGAATTAAATATTATTAATTAAAGCCTCAGGTAAATCAACAAAATACGTTGTTTAAGGATGATAAAATTAATAAAAAATCAATCAAAGTAAAATGGATGCCTTGGCATAGTTTCCTAGCCATAAACATCTCAAGGGTTACAACAGGTGGAAATATTGGAAAAAAATCCATAGAAACATCCTCCTAAGGATGTATGGGAAGTGGAAGGGCCTGGTACAATCCAAGTTTGCAATTGGTAGGATTATTCTATTTGCATGAGGAACAATGCCTCACAAAGCTACTAAATTGTTGGGACATATAAGGTCAATAAAAATGTTTACGCAAATTCAAGAGATTCTTTTGGATATTGAAGTGTCCCCCATAGAGCAAAGAATGTGCTTCCCTTATCAATAACAAATGATCCTTAGTAGTAGGTACACAAATTTGTTACAAGTAGTACAACTGGCTCTCCCAGAGTGTGTAATCCAAAAATGACATCTGGTTCACTACAGTAGGGTGTTGTAGGGCATATACAATCATACAAAACATTAGATTTGAGACATATTTTTGTTTTCAATCATCAAAAGTGGGCACTCTTACATCCAAAAGTTGCAAGACTAGAATAGGTGGGCGACTCAATGGATCTGCTACTTGATCGTGTGACCCCTTCTTATATTTGAGCACTAGATGGAATTTTTGGATATAGTTGGCACATTTAAGGTAATGCTCCTTTTGAAGTATAGATTGTGAAATGAGAGTTCAGTAGATGGTGATTTGTGTGGAGCACAATTTATTTACCGAGCAAATGGTGACGATAGTGTTTTAAACTCTCAACCATTGCATACAATTCCTTTTCATATATGTTGTACTTCAGTTTGACCACATATAAGACTTTTAAATGATATGCTACATGTTGGCCTCCCTATTTAAGAATGACCCCAATATTGTAATTTGAAGCATCACACTCTATCCTAAAGGGTTGTTGGAAGTCAGGTAGATGGAGGATGGGCCTAGAACACAAGAGATGTTTGGGGTGCTTAAAGGCGGATTTTATGTCTGGGGTCCAATAAAAAATACATTAATTGGAGACTACATGGAAAGGACGTTTCATCTCGGAAAACTAGAAACTCAATTTCCGATAAAATTGACACTACCTAGGAAACTTTCAAGGTCAATGGTAGTGTGGGGTAATGGTCGTTATAGGAGGGTCTTAACATTATAGGGGTTTGGTTGAATGCCTTGTGTAGAAATTAAAAATCCCAAGTAAGAAACCAAACACTAGCCAATAATGAAATTTTTTAGTTTTACCTGTAGTTGATTGGCATGCAAAATATATTTCACTTGGCAAAGGTGGAGGATGTGGTCATCTTGGGTCTTGCTGAAGATCAATATATCATCTAGATAAATAATGAAAAAATTGTCAATGTGTGGATGGAACAGGTCATCAATGAGTCTCATAAAAGTGGTGGGGTTGTTCATGAGACCAAAGGGCATAATCAACCACTTGTAATGCTCGAACTTGGTCTTTTGTTGTCTTCCACACATCAGTGTCCTTCATTCTAATTTGATGGTATCTTGAAGTTAGATCCATCTTTGAAAAATAAAAAGCACTAATGGTCTAGCAAATCCTTGATACAAGGAAATCAATATGTATTCTTGACAGTCACCTTATTGAGAGCTCTATAGTTAGTGACTAGCTATCATTCATGGGTTTCCTTCTTAGGGATAATAAAGGAAGGCAACGCACAAGGTGAGGAGTTGGGAAGAAATTTTCCTACTTGAAACAATGTCTAAATTTGTTTTTTAATGTAAGTTGTATTGGTAGGGGTAAGATGATAGGGCTAGGTATTCATAGGGCCGGGGGGGTAAAGTGCAAGGTCAATGATATGCTCAATATGTCATGGGGTGGCAAAGTGGTGTGTTTTGTAAAAACATCCTAATAGATGGAGAGGAGAGATTCCAACAATGTGGGGGGTGAAGAGGTTTGATCGGTATTAATTTCTGAGAAGAAACAATATAGTGCAAAGCTAATTACTTCTATTCACTCCAAAATAACCCCTTCTTTTATAGGTAGATCCAAAATGGGGCAACTAACCTTTAATTGTGCCATCTTCTTTATTTTAATAATAAAAACTAACTCCTTATTAAATGCACTATTATGTTGTAGCACTACTATCCTCAAACTTCTCTCTAAATCCATATCAACTAATCTCAAATGTGTAAAAAAAACAAAGTCATACAACAAAAACATTATGTCATGTGAACACAAACTATTAAATACGATAATACATTATCAAAATATACAATTCCTCTAAACAAATAAAATTAATATATCTCTTACAAAACTAAAAAATTACAATACCATCTAACAAATTCAAATATAAAATAAATATATGAAAAATCAATTAAAAATTTGAAAAAAATTAATATCTAATTTATTTTATATAGGTCAAGAATAAAACTTATAAATTAGATGATTGAATTGCAATAAACACATACCGTAAGGATTTATTTTTTCATTGTGATAATGAATTCCTATCCCAAGAAGAATATGATAACACGGTACCCTGATGTTAAATGGCCTAACAAAGAAAGCAGTCGCTGCACTTTAATCATAACGTTGTGGGTCTCAACTCCATCCTTCTCCTTTCGAGAATAGTAATTCAGCCCCACATATTTTGTGATGTGGCACGAAGGTGTGGTATCCTTGCATAAAGGGCATCTGTTCTGTGTATAACACAACCCCTTTTTCTCCCCCCTAAATATTATAGTCCGCGTACCTGTACTTATTATATGAAATCTAAGGATAATCTAAAGTGCACCTATGTGAAATATATATATATATATATATATAGACGATGGCCCTAAGCTACAAGTTTAGCTTAGGCATATACAGTGAAGTATATCTTAAAAATCCACTCCATCTTCCCACGTGATTCACTTGCTTTGCAACAGAAATGAAAGCACAAAATAAACGGAAGGTATCCACATCAAACCTTCGCTTCACATGCAAACCACAGTTGTAGAATCTCATCTCGGGCCTGCCTGCAAGTAGAAGAAGAAAGAAATAAAAAGCACAGCAAACAGACGAAAGAAAAGAATAAAAGAAAATTGCAAGAAGACGAGGAAAAAGAAAGGGAAACAAAATGACTTACTGCATTTTGCGAACATGGACGGCCTTCTCTAACCGTCGGTAGGAATAAGTGAGGATAAAGTTATGAAGAAAAAGAAGAAGATGCTTT
>SNQJ01S0048338.1:166590-198464 GCA_010110895.2 Picea sitchensis | reverse complement strand
GTTAGAGTGGCTTCGAGATTTTCTTTGTCAAGATAGATTATGAATATTATCAGATCTATTCTCTCAGAATTCTTGGAGTGGAAGTGTGTGGGGAACGAAGGACAGTTGGAAGGGACCTTACGACATCAAGGCCATGGTTGTAATCTCTCTTTCACATTTAATATAATACAACAATATTATTTTTTTCCATAAAGATATGTCTTCTTTAGTACATAACTCCTTGATCATATGTATAGATTAGCTATTGAATATATTGATTTGTCTTCACTTCGATTGGTTTTTACTTTTGTTATCTGAATGGAACAAGAGCGTTGGAGCGAAGCTTGGAACAACAGAGACCCAAGGAAGCATTCATAAGGTATGTTCATGATCCTTGCCTCTTAGTTCATTCAATAGTCTAGATCTAGGGAAAGAGTATTATTCTGTCCTATTTTGTTCTAGATCCAGGTGGATCTAGGGAGATCGGTTTGTGTCCGCACTTACGGATTTATCCAATAACACTCCTGCAACCATGTCTGTATTGGAGGTCATCCAAAATTGTCCAAATCAATGGAAATCCTTACTTTCCACCTTGGGGGTAGTCTACCCAGTTGATACTAGACTCATTACCTTTGATCTAGATAGTGGAGAAGAATTCCTCCCCTCCCCGGTATCTTTTCAGATACTAGTTAAGATCTGGAGCATCACAGTACATCGATGTATCATCTATGAAGGTGCATCCACATGCATCATGTCCAAAGTAGTCTAGAAAAAACTTAGCTCCCCTAAGCTAGTACCATCTACCATCACCCTAAGAGCCTATGATGGTCGACCCTCGTCCCTTGAAGGGCTCTTCCAAAATGTTCTTTTCTAACTCGGGGGAAAAACCATCCTCATCGACATTGAATTTATCGACGCCCCACTTGATTACAATACCTTATTCAGACGTAGTTACATGTACTCTATGAAGGAGGTGGCCTCTTCTGTGTTTCGAAAGATGATGTTCCCCCATAATGGGAAAATCGTTACCATCGACCAAATTACACATTACGTGCCTAACCATTCCACCAACATTGATAATATTCTCCCCCTTGTTCACACTAGCTCGGACGCTTATTCAGTCATCAACATGGGTCCTATAATTTTCAATGACCCATATTGCTAGGAGAATATCATGGAGTACCACCTCTCCTACACCCTTCAACATAAATGTGTGTAGTATCTTCTAATGGAATAGATATCAAAGACATTATTCCTCCCACTGAGGTCTCTCCTCACATCGGCGTTCCACCAGTTAAATAAATATTACCTTAGGAATTCCCTGAGACCCTACTGCACCACTTATCCCTGATTCCCCCCCCCCCTCCAGGGGAAAATCTTGGTTTGGGAGATAGTCCCCCAAGCCATTACCTAAATTCCCTTCTTCTACCCCCCACTTGGATTCCAAGCATTCCAGGTAGTTACAACCCATACCCTTGATAACATGGTGCTTTCCATCCTTGTATGGTATCTACATCCACCTGTGATGGTTCCTCAACCATCTCTCCCTCCTCAAACAAAGGGAATACCGATGCAAATTCTAGTAGAGTCTCCTACCACACCACCACCACCCCCATTGTTGACACTATTGTCGTTGCTAGGGGCAAAAGAAAGAAGAAAGAGCCCACAACTCCACTTACTCCTCGAGTTCAACCTCCTTGCACATTATGTGAAAGAGAAGGACACCAAACTAATAGATGTCCTACTCTTACCGAGTTACACAATCTGATACAAATCCCTAGAGAAACCACATTACTCAACGCTCCACCAAGTACGTCTACTGCTACTTCGGAGTCCTCCACTACCAACAATAAAGGGTTGTGAACCAAATTCACTTGTGCCATCTGTTCAGAATATGGCCACTATACTCATCATTTCCTAGCTCTACCTCAATTTCTCCAAATTGTATCCATAGTACACCAAACATCTCATCCAGAGCCCTCTCAACCACTCTCTACTGAGGCTCACATTACTGATATTCGATACATTTCATCATCAATACCTGAGCGAACGAGGCACCGTCCATAGTATTGTGACATTCACTTTATGTCCAACGGTCTCTCGCACCCATCCTACAATATCCCTTCAAAGTCCCCACCACTTGAGGACAATTACACTCTCACAGTTCCCCCTATCACCTCCCGAGATCTCCTTTATTCTCACTTTTTCCACTGCGACGAAGATTTCTTGGAGGAACTGACTACCCTTGATTTCCCTTGGAATGCGCTCCATCATCGAGCACTTTTTCAAGAGGTCTCTCACCCACCTTATTGGTAGCCTCAAGATCTCATAAATCATCTCACAAAACTCTCACGAGATCATTGATAGTGTCAGTGTCAATGAGGTGGCACCGTGGGCCCACCATCCATATATAACCCCTTTTGCCAAAATTCCACACTCAGTTACAGGAGCCCAGAGCCTTTATTTTCTGATCCGTTCTCAGCCACAAGATCCTAGTCCCTCCATCTACACATTCACATTCCCTGGGTCATCATATGAACTTGGCCCATAGGATCATTTTTCTCACATCACGTTCAGGTACGCATGCTCATGTTCAAAATTTTATCAAATAGTTGTGATATGTTCTTTATCAGCAGATATTATTCATGTATGGTATTTGGTTTTCATGTGTGTAGTTACCCGTTCGTCAAAGCGATCCATCCACTTCATGTATATGTTCAACACTGGCATATATTTATTCCCTCTATAAATCAATTGTATCTCCCAATCACACCTCCTGACGTTAACATGTAGGGTCCTTACATCCGAATCTTCAGTACCTTCACCTATGTTGAATTTTGGTACTGTCTACCGGTAGAACTCTCCCCCACATGAGTTGTCCCATTCATAGTTCCCCTTGGAAACTTGATGCTCATGTTGATTTCACACCCTAGGGATGGGATTCCCTATATTCTTATGCACTTTCGAGAATGAACCCCATACTTCTTCTCATTATATTGCTATCTTTCCCAATGGACTCCGAGGTCATATACTCTCGGTTCTATTGGCCGCACCTCCACAGTATCATTATCCTTCCATCTCATCCATCATCATTTTTCCCATCCACAAATTTTCATACATTCATTTACCTCATACAAAATCCCACCTATGGCGCCCCCACCCTCCACCAGTTCTCTTTCGCAACTTGCACCCTCACAGGCCAAGCAATCTTTCATTGAGGCACCTGTTTCTATATCTGTACACTCAACCCAAATTATTATTTATTTATTTGGTAATTGTAAAAATCCTTTGTTTCTAGCATTTACTTAGATTTTTTGTTAACACCCTCGATAATCTTGTTTTCCCCGCAAAGAAACCCATGTCGCCCTTGGTTGGGGCATCTACTCCTTTTTTCATTCCAACATCATTCACAAACCCTCAATATCCCAAATCCATGTACCCATGATCTCCAAGTTTTTCCACTTTGTTAGCCTCTCACACAGTTTAACCCCATATCTAGTCATCCCCCTGACACTAGATACAGTTTTATGGTTGTTTCCAATCATCCTTCAAAATTCCCCAACCAAGGGAACTCTTGAGTCTCACCACATCTTGACTTTGTTCATGTTACCCATTAGTACCTGATCTCATTTCAGTGGATTTCACGAAGCCTTTGCTTCTTGGAGTCGCGTCTCCCTTTCTGTCGACATCCTTTTCTCTTGACTCTCATTACATTTACAATGAGGATTCTTGGATGGCGCAGAGAGAATCATCATTGCACTCTGATTCTGTTGACCCCCATAACATTCAAATTCAAAAAAATCTCATGTTATGGTGGGTCTTATAATGTGACTATTGCAGTTTTTTCATACCAGCCGAAGACCTCTAAATTTGTTAAGCCATCAATGTCTATGAGTCATTAACACTTCTTACAGACGTCCTTTCCTCACTTCAGAGTATGTTCACCATTTAGAATGGTCATCTGTCGTTATCAACCACCCCTAAGGGCACTGCAGTTATCTACATCAACATACATCTTCAGTTACAGTATCACATTCCAGTTACATGACACAAGCATGGGGCATGCCCACCTCGTTTGTACACAAATTTTATTTTTTTCTCCCTGGAGAAAGGTTTTGGTCCCCCAGTTTCTCCTCTCCCTCTCGTGGATCACTCTTGCAGTTCCTCTCACCACTCTGCATTACCATGGAACTCTCAGTAAAAGAAACATTGATGTATTTCATCTATACGTATGCTCCTAACCTCACACATTAGGGGGCATATGTTATCACTGAAATATCATGCGCAACATTACACACAAATGGTTACAGAGACACAACCATGCCAACAACAATTAGTTCATCTACGAAAAAACTATACAATTGGGTCAAAATTGACATACATAATTTCACCAAAGGAAGCGTGCGCATAGTTCATAGTGTGTGTGGGACAACAAATCCATCAGAGCAAAAAATGCGCTAAGTGTGGGACTATGTATGAGAAAATTCATGCACTTATATGAATGACACATTTATGGATATTGTTTCCCCCTCAACCACTATGGACCAGCTCCCAACATGATTTGAACTTCATATTTGAGGGAAATCTGAATGGGAGGTTTCTCAAGGACTAGAGGGTGCCCTAAATGGACCCTTTTTCACACCAAGAACCAATTACATTTTTCCTTGAAGAAATGTTATAAATAAGAGCCATGGGTGCACTAAGAAACCAAGATCTTCATTGTATTCTTATGATGCAAGAATTCTCCCTTGAGAATCCTCTTTTCTCTTTGGAGCCTTCAAGAATCATTGCAATAGGCCATTCCACTCACCTATTGAGGGAATAGGCATTGATTGTCTTCACCATTTGCCATTTTTCATCCATTGTGAGAATATATCTCCATTAGGGAACTCAAGATCACTCCCAAGTAGGAAGAGGAGACTCATAAGTCCTCATTTTTATCTACGGTGTTTTGCCTACTAATATATTGATCCATTGGTAGCATTATGTTGGTCATTGGCTGATTTTTATGGTTCTAAGTTTCTCATGATTTCTAACTTTTATTTCTTAGTTGTTTTAGTTTTTTTCTTTGTTTATTACATGTGTTTGGATTGTTTAACCCACTCACAAACTTTTTTCTTTCCTAGTAGGATCATATAGACATGCACGTGTTATTGTTTTTCTCACCCAAGTGAAAAAAACAACACAACAAACATGATGGGTCATCGGTGGAAATATTAGTCAATGGATAGTCATTCTTCAAGAATTTGACTTGGAATTTGTTTCGGCGAAGTCTAATAAGTCTTTGGTCTTTCCCAAATTAATTTCATAACTGCCAACTAAGAGTGGTAATGATTTTATTGAAGATTCGTTGATCAATGAGGATTTTTCCCTTATTGTATCGTCAGACCCTTGGTATGGAGATATACTTGTGTATATTCAGACTTTGAAGTTCCCTTCCTCTACTTCTCATGATGAGAGTCGACAGATACACCATCAAGCATGGAAATATATTATCATCGATGATACTTTATATCGTCAAGGAGTTGATTGCGTTATCCGTCATTTTCCGACTCATGAAGAGGAAAATATTTTTTTGAATGACTGTCATACTAAAGCATGTGGTGATCACTTGTCTAGGTTGGAAAACAAATAGAAAATTCTTCACATTGGATAATTCTAGGCCTCATTGATCAAATATTGTGTAGAGGTGGTCAATAAATGTCACCCGTGCAAGATATTCTCTTGGAAAATGTGGGCACACCTTGCTCCCATGTTTTCGGTTATTTTTGTTGGTCTCTTCACTAATTGGGGGATTGATTTCACTACATGCCACCTAGATTTGGCTAGGGGCAATCCTTATATCATAATCGTAGTATAATACTTCACTAAGTGGGTCAAGGCCATGCCAACATTTAGTAATGATGGAGAAACATCTATGCTTTTTTTTTTTAACCAAATTGTAGCTAGGTTCGGTATTTCGAATGAGATTGTCATAGACCATGGTAGTCACTTGCATAATACAATGATGATTGAGTTAACATCAAAACTTGGGTTTAAGAAAGAAAATTCATCACCCTACTATCCACAAGAAAATGGTCAGGTGGAGGCTTTCAATAAGTCTCTCGAGATTATTCTCCAATGAACGACCAGTTCATCCAAGTCGAATTGGAATTTGATATTGTACTCAACACTTAGAGTATTTCTTCTGTATCTTGGGTGATTCTCTTTCCCACTGGTCATTTGGTGTCTTCTAGAGGTGTTTGTCTAGGAAAATCAACCAATAACATTGTCGAGTACAATTTTGTAATAGAATTACTATGCGATGCATTGTCACATGGTATTTCTCACCTTCGGGTTCATCTAGATGATCAATTGGTTGTGTCTCAGTTAAATGGAGTGTATCACATCTACAATCCCACCCTTCACTGACAATTCCTTAGGGTACATCTCTTAGAATGTTATTTTGATTATATTACATATATTCATGTTCCTAGGAGATCTAATGAAATAATTGATGCATTGGGTAATGACCTGAAAGGATCCAGAGAGGCTTAGGAATGAATCGGAGTCCTCAGAACTACCCTAGGAAGCTTAGAATGGCCTCAGTAGATGGAGAAAAGGAAAAAATTCAAATTCATCAAAACTCAACAAAATTGGCATCATCACGAAGAGCGTGTCGCAAGATTTCCAGTGACAAATGTTTTTTCAAATGGAGTTACGTATCAAAAGATATTTGCGATCAAAGTTTTGGTCAACCTAGCCCAGTTAGCAAGGATGAGTCAGCATCCATACTGTTGACGTCAACATTAGGAAGGATGATGTCAGCATTCGTACAGGGTACATGGATCAATAAGAGAGAGATACATGTCATGATGACATCAACATGTTGATGTGGAAGTACCAGAGGATGTCATGTGTCACTCATTTTCAAAATTTTTACGTCGACATATGGACCAATGAGAAAGTGCCACATGGAAGTCCGTACAACCATGTGGTAGTATATACAGTACGTGATAAGATGACATGGTAGGAAAGTGACGTGGTAGGATGATCATGCAAATGGATTACATGGACTAATGAATGGCCTCCACATGGCCTAGTCATGGGCTATCATGTGGTAGTAGGAAAATGCTCAATGAGGGCTAGAAACTGAAAATTAAAATTTTAAAAGGGTTTGGTCGGTGACCTACCCCTAGTCCACCAAATCCGGTAGTGTTCCACCATATCCGTCTAGTATGCCAATTATAGTAACATTTCTGACAGTTCCTCCAAACACAAACATCAATCCGCCAAATCTGAACTGATTTTCCAAGTTTAGTGCCAACATTTAAATAGTTGTAACATTGTAACCAAAAGGGGGAGGTCTGTTGGTTTAACCCCTATACCTCCCCAACCAAAATTTTTTAATACACATACGCCAACCACTAGGCTAACGACCTTGTTGGTATACTCTGCCTAACTTACTTTTTAAAAGAATAATTTCGCCAATGCATGGGGGGCGGGGGAGAGGCAGAGAATGCAAAAGTATGATCGGGGCACGTATCCCATTGTAGTATTAATGAATTAATTGCAGGTTGCGGGCATGGAAATTGAGATGAAATTTCTCATGGGCCTGGGAGTGACAAAGTCAGATTGAAATGTGCAGATAGTCATTTTTGGGTAATTCGACACCATGAATTCAATGGTATTGTTTATTTTTTGATCTAAGCAAAGCCTCTACAACTTAATTACAGAATGAGGTATACTTATGTATTTTTACAAATTATTTTGTTGAGTTAATAAAAAGGCCTACCCATTTGAGAGTAGGACCCGAAGACGTATTCCACTAGGGATGAACTCCGTTATCAAGTTTTTTGTGTTCAGATTGATCCTTATGTCTCTTTCTTATTGATATTTCCTTATTTATGGTGCACTTTAATTTATGCTCATTTAACCCAATTCTTTAATAAGTCATATCAATGAAAAGATACTGGATCATGATGGTATCAGAGCTGTCATCTTTGACTTGAATTATTGACTGTGAATGCTTACTAGGGCCAAACATAAACAAGGTGAAGGAACACTTAATAATTTCAACCCAGAGATTGATCGTACATCCCGAAGGAAGAAAATGTAT
Organism: Picea sitchensis; assembly: GCA_010110895.2. Lineage (NCBI taxonomy): Eukaryota > Viridiplantae > Streptophyta > Pinopsida > Pinales > Pinaceae > Picea > Picea sitchensis. The sequence continues at coordinate 190,387 of SNQJ01S0048338.1, read as the reverse complement.
GAAGAGGACAAACATGATGAATAGGAGAAAAAAATCCATATGGTATTATATCACATGTCATATATGGTCAAGCGAATGTATGGAGATTAAGAAAAGAGGATGGCAAAGAAAGGGAAGAAAAAGGAAGTACCATCAGATGAAAATGCTTCAGTGAACCATGGGGTTGGAGGAGACCCTCACGAGACTCCATATTCACCATCAAGTTCTATCTCTTCTTCCTCTTATCACTATCATTACTCTCATCATTCAAATTCTAATCATAAAGCCTCTTTTAAGAAACCATTATTAAATATTGATGTGAAATTTTCTTTACCTATGTTTAATGGAGATGTTAATCCTAAAAAGCTAGATAATTGGATCCTATAGGTTGAAGTATATTTCCGTGTACAATAGATTGACGAAGAGGAAGTGAAAGTGAAATTAGCCTCTCTTCAGTTGGAAGGCACTTCTCTCGTATGGAGGGAGAGAAAACTTAAGGACATAAGTAATTGTGGTAATATTCTTTCCTCATGGTCGAAATTTAAATCAACAATAAGGAAGCAATTTTATCCTTTGGGTTATTTACATAAAGCAATGATGGAATGGAAAACTTTAAGACAAATTAAAGGTCAAACGGTACAAATTTTCATGGAGGAACTTAGGAAGAAAGTGTTAGTGATAAAAAATGCACTGGTATTTTGATGAGTGTTGAAGTATATTTCCGTGTACAATAGATTGACGAAGAGGAAGTGAAAGTGAAATTAGCCTCTCTCAAATTTGGAAGGCCTGCATGGTGGGAGAACAAGATTCATGACATAAGTAATTGTGGTAATATTCTTTCCTCATGTTCGAAATTTAAATCAACAATAAGGGAAGCAATTTTATCCATTGGTTATTTATTTTACAAGCAATGATGGAATGGAAAAACTTTTAAGACAAATTAAAGGTCAAACGGTACAAATTTTCATGGAGGAACTTAGGAAGAAAGTGTTAGTGATAAAAAATGCACTCGTATTTTGATGAGTATTTCCATCACTCTTCAACATGTTATTGTTTTCTCAGCCTTTGCTATTATCTTAACTCTCCATTGTTAATAATCAAAATATCAATATAGCATAAAACCAAGAAAAAGTACTCAACGCCTTTGAAAAAGAGATAATTTCATATAATAAGCCTATTCGAGGGGGGCAACCTCCTTTACCCAACTTAAATGTTCAAGTACAAGATGATTCAAATGAAAGTGTCTCCTTGTTATATATAAGAGACTAGAGGTATAATTACAACTAATGCCTAAATTTACAATACAAATAAAATAACATTACTAATATATATGCCCCACCAGGCATGAGCCAATTAGGCTTAACATGCCCCTCCCCCTGAGAAAAGTGTTGTCCAATGCTGAGTAACTTTGGATGCTTTCTATATAAAATACTCATCTTCCCAAGTGGAATCTTCAACTGATAGTTTCCTCCATTTAATGAGATACCAGAAATGGATCTATTCCTTTAGCTGGCTAATTCTTGTGTTAGTGATGGCTTCGTGTTCATGATTTTTCCTTCCTCGCCAAGTTTTGCAATATAGTTTGAACTGATCTTGTCGCCTATAACCTTCTTTAAGCATGAAACATGGAAAACTCAGTACTGTGAAGATGCATAACCCAATTTTTATGCCATAGTACCACTATTTTCAACACCTTATAAGGGCCATATAGTAATTCAGGATAATTTATTATCCTTATTATTTGCTTGAGGGACATTTGTTTGTATGGTCATAGTCTTAAAAAACACCCAATAACCTACTTCAAAACTCTTCTACCATGATGCTGGGATCCGCTTTGTTGTTTCATGCACTCTCAGGCCATGGTCAGTTAACTTTTAAGATTTGGAGAACTTGTTGTTGATTCTTGATGTGATCCCTCCACCTTGAACTCCTTAGATTTTATTTTTAGAGAAGAAGCAATGGAAGGAGGGTAAGCCTTATAAAGTGCCATAAATGGTGTCATTTTTGTTAAAATATGAAAGGAAGTGTTATACAACCATTCTCGCCAAGGGTAACCATTTGAACCATTGTGTTTGTTTATCGAGACAAAGAAACAAAGGTATCCTTCCAAAAATTTGTTCACTAGCTTGGTTTTGTCCATATCAGGATTGAGGATGATAGATGAGCTATGAGCCAATTGGAGTACCCAAACAAGAAAATAATTATGTCCAAAATGTCCAAGTGGAAGATGGGATCTCTATCACATACAATAATCTTTGGGCTTCCATGTGGCTTTTTGAACTGCCTCCATGAATGCTATGGAAACTATACTATTCAAGGATGAGAGAGTGCACAAAAAGGTGCTGCATTTGGTCAGTCTTCTCCATCAACAATCACCATGATGACACTCTTTCCTTTAGACTTTGAACCCTATGATGAAACTGAACATCCTCCTCTCCCAAATCTAACTTGGGATGGATAATGTATTGTAAAAGACTTGGGTCTTAATTGTTTCCACTCATTTTGTTGGAGACCAAACATTCTCACAAACCTTGAACATCGGGCCAAGGCCATCCCAAAAATCCTTCTTGACTTGATGGTAGGTTTTAAAAAATCCCAAATGTCCTCCCACTGAGAGAGGTGTGCAATTCCAATAGTAACTTTTGATTGAGCTGGGAGTTCTTACATAAATATAAGCTTATATTTGTACCATAGTGAATCATTTTCTATGTAAATGTATCTGATGCATTGGAATCCACAGAACCTTTTGAATGAGAGTCCACACGCTTTTGTCATTCTTCCATTCATCCCTTACTCATTATCCAATCATCAGTTGATGATCGAGATAGTATAGAGAAAGGCCCTTCAACATATTCATCCCTTCTTGAGAGTGCATCTCACACAACATTTTGCTTCCCTTTTATATGATTTCCATTTCAAAATCATAACCCAATATCTTGGTTACCCATTTTGTTGTTCTTCCGAAGATAATATTTGTTCCAAGAAGTGCATTTGGGATCACCATGATATTTTGACTCCTTGAAGTGCCTAACAGCCCATAGGTAAGGACACCATTTCTTCAATGCATGTGGTATTTCCATCATTTCTTTATCATAAATGGGTGTGTAAGTCCATTCCCTTTGAGGTCGACTCTCAAAAGCCAGGGCCTTCCTTCATTAGGACAACCCCAATTCCATTTCATGAGGCATCACATTCCAATAATAAAAGGTTTTTGTGAAGTCTGAGGGCAAGAAAGTGTTTCTACACACTTCTTGTTGTTCAAAAGCTTTTAGTTGGCTCGAGTTCATGAAAATGCATCCTTATTAGTGTTGTTAAAGGTCTAGTTTCGGGAATAAACTTATGAGTAACTCACAAACCAAAAACTCTCACATTCTTTTAATGCTTAAATCGCATACCCATCATGCCTTAATCTTGTTAGGGTCTACTCTCACACCTTCATGAGATAATATGACCCAAATACTCTACCTCCTTTTTACTCCAAAGAAACATTTGGATGGTTTTGGCATATAGCTGTTGCTCTTTGATAGCTAAAGCACCTTTGTCAACATGACATGATCCTCCTGTTCTGTTATAGATTAGTATATCATCAAAATACTCACACAGCCTCGAAGGAAGGTTTGAAAATGGAATTCATCAACCCTTGGAATGTGAAGGTGTATTTGTAAGGCCAAAAGTCATCACCAAAATTGCAATTACCAAGAGTTCCGAATGTTGTTTTGGGATATCTTCTTCCTTCATTCTGACTGGTGATGATGTTCCCCAACTGAAGATCTCAATTCTTCTATGAAATAGACACCCATGTAGTTCATCTAACAATTCACCAACGATTCGAATGGGAAAATTATATTTAATAGAGCTCAACAAGATCACTATTATCTGGAGACATATGCCATGATTTATCTTTATTGAATACCATTAACATTGGTGTTGAGTAAGAACTTTGACTAGGTCTAACAATGCTCTCTTAACATTTCTTCAACCATGCTGTTAAGAACCAAATATCTACCAATATAATAACCACAAATATTGAATACAAAATAGATCCATAGAGCAAAGATAGAAGAAACCACACTTTATTATTACCAAACCATTGTATGGTGTTGCCCTACCCCATACAATGGATCCTATTGTGGAAGGGATCCTTTCTGCTCACTTTCCTCTTGAGGGGGCATCCTCCTATTGAGCTATATCAGCTTCCACACTTCTCTCTATGTCTCTTAATACAATGCTTGAACTTTACAGGTGCTACCATCACCTAAGAACATTCTATAGAGGAGGAATCTTCTAGAAGTAGAACCTTCTGTCCTTACATTTATTATATCTAACTACCATAGTGGGTCTTTATTTAATAATATAGTGGACTCAATCTTACACTGAATGATCTCCACTATTATCACTATGGACCCTCCGCCTCCCCCATCACTCCCCTAGCTACCACATGCTACTACTTCACTCTTCTAGCTTAAGGGTATTCAGACATGGCCTAATGTTAGAGGAACACCCTGTGAATTAGGTGAATTTCATGATCATAGATTTCGAGTGGGTGGAAGACCTTGGGAATATCTTCAAATATTTTGGAATGTCTATCAATGATCCCTTGGAGATACTTGAGGAATACGGCTTAGATTTTGAAACATCTAGTGAGCATAGTTGTAATAACGCTTTGATGCCCCTTTTTCACTAATCTTTTCATGCCACAGATCTTATCACCTTACCCAAGTTTCTCATGATACCTCTTAACTCAATTTATTTTCCTTCCAATGAAAATTTCATGAAAGCTCTTGAAAATTAAAAATCCATCGTTCTAATGATTGTAACCATTGATTCCTAGTACAACATCTCATTCACTCATGGGTATGAAATCATTAATAGAGAAGCATTACATATTCCCTCAAAGTAAGATTGATCTTATTGTACTTTTCTTGAGCAATTGATGGTTCTCTCCATTTGCAATCATTACTTGAACTCATACTGTATATACAAAGCACTTGAGATCTTTGGCTAATTTCTATTGAATGAAATTATGAGTGCTCTAATCAATTAGGACTATTACCTTTCGGTTTTTGATGTATCCTTCGATCTTGAGGGTTTGAGGAGTGTTAATTCGCACCAATGCATTACACGGGTACTTGGGAGTCAACTCTTCAAAGGAAACGTTTCACTGCCATCTTGAGATGGGTCTTGTTCTGTTCTTCTTCCTCTTCACAATCTATGTAGAATACTCCCTTTCTCACCATTAATCTCTATGTTCCTTTAATGTATTCTGGCTTTTCCACACAATTAAAGCATAAACCTTTTATTTTCTTTCCTGCACTATTGAGGTGTCAACCCTTTGTAGGTTGAGGTGTTTGTATTGAGCATTTGTTCCTCTATGATGTTAGGATTAACCTTCTAGTAGCCATAGCCATATTTTTACTTCAACATTTATTGGCCACCTTTAAATGCATTCTCCAATGATTTGGGTTCCCAAAGGAGAACCTCATGTTGAATGTTATCCTTAAAGTTCCTATGAATACATCAAATTAGAGTGCTCATCTCGAATATTGGTTACCTTTATATTCAATCTTTGAAAGTTCTAAATGTTCTCGGTAACCTAATCCTTTTGCTTTAGATTTCATCAATTGGCTAGAAGGTATTGCTCCCTTGTATCCTCATAGTGTGCTATCATTTCTTCCAAGAAAATTTTCCAAGGCGCTAGGATTTATGCAGAATAAAGCCATCGATGTCATGCCAAATTTATCAGTTCTAAATATAAAGAAGCAATTCATAATTTTTGTGTGTATGTATACATTATGAGATCAAAGAATTGCTCCATCTAAAGTATCCATGTGGATTGGGTCTTGCCATCAAACTTCCTACATCGTCTTAGAACATGTGGTTGGTCCTCACACCAAAGTTGGAGTTTCCATTCTGATTCACCTTCCTTGTGTCCACTATGAATTTCATGGGATGCATTTTCTCAACTTCAGGTGTCTTCTCTCATACGAATTTTTTCTATACTTCCATGATCTCCGCTTTAAACCATTCATTCTAGTATCCAAATAGCTTCCATTGAATCCATCTTAGTATCCAACTTAGCTTTCCATTGAATCCATCAACTTATTTTTGTAGTTCATTTATGTACCTATGAATTTCTTCACCTTCATCAAGAGTCCAAGTAGGGATTTTCTGAGGCTTATGGTGTAGAAGTTCCCTTTTTGGGTGGCATGTTGGCTAAGTATCACTCTTGAACCTTGACTTTGAGGTGGATCTGCTAGACAACTTTTTTCCATGTATCTCCTCATTCTCACTCTTCTAGGTGTGTGAAACTTTCTTTATGTATTTCATGATATTTCTTCTCCAATGCCAGGGTCTCATCGTAATTCGATGCCAAGTGAATTTACTAACTTCCCCAATAACTCACTATCTTTCAAGAATATCTGTACTGTATAGTGTGCCCTGTATACAAAATAACAATTGATATAAAATTTTGAAACTCACATATGAAATACTTAAGAATATCCACGATCCAATGAAACCAGTCCCATGCAATTTGGATACTCTAGGAAGAAGTTATGATTGTTTTACCCGGGACACCTTCTTGAGACCTGTCAATAGGACTAGTCAGATACCCTATCTTACACAGGGTGTATCTACAAATTTAAGTTGACCCAAAATCTAAACATTTTACCATAGATACCTTACTCGTTTATGTAAATATCCTCTATAGGTCAGGGTTTGAAACATTACAGAAACGATTTTATAGAAAAAATCCCGCAATGACTTAGTTCAGGATGATTCCAGAACCCTATCTTGTACAGGATGTATCTCAGAAAGTATAAGGCCTCAGGAGCTTAATTTTGAACCCAACGTACCTTGATCCGTCTAATAAATATCCTCCAAGCCGTTCCTTCTGAAATGCTGTATAAAAAAAGTTATAGTGAAAATGACAAGGTGTCTTAGATGTATCAGCAAAACCCTAAGACCTTGACCTCTGATACCATATGTTAAGAACCAAATATCAATATAGCATAGAAAATCCTAAGAAAAAGTACTCAAAGCGTTGAAAAAGAGATAATTTTAGATAATAAGACTCTTCAAGGGGGAAACCTCCTTTTACCCAACTTAAATGTTCAAGTACAAGATGATTCAAAATGAAAGTGTCTCCTTGGTATATATAGGAGACTAGGATGTATAATTACAACTAATGGCCTAAAGCCGACATAAATAAAATAACATTAATAATATAATATGCCCCAATTAAGGGGTAATGATCCAATATTATGGCTTAACATCCATAGTGTTCATCAAGCTCTTGCTCGATTACTTTGCTAAAAAATCCTTTGTTTTTATGCCTTTGGACCTGCAATACAAGATACAAACAAAATGTCATTCCATTGCTTTATGTATTTATTACTTTGATAAAATTCCCTAAAGAAAAAGTGATGTGTCCTTTAAGTGAGTTAACCCTAGGATTATGTTATACACTATCCTAAGTCTGATCCTATTATTGAAACTAGTGTATGGACCAAAGTCTAGAGTCGAGGCCACTTCCTAAGTCGTCACACTACTTACCTAGTACATCAGACAAAGATCATAAGTCAACATTAAGAACAGGTCATAGGCGTGGGATCAAGCCAAGCCTCGCGTGTTTTAAGCTAATCTTAAGTTTGTCAAGCACTTACATATACCAAAGCTAAATTCCAATCCACTTGTCAAATCAAATAAATAGACATACACATGTCTAATTCTCTTTCTAAGCCACATAACAGTTACAATTCTACATACAAGCACCGAGTCCACATGCCCGATTTTGTAGGCAGAGAATGTGTATGCAACAGATTTGGTGAAGTATAGTTGTGTTCTGGATAGTTTGATAGGTAAAAAGACAACATGTTGCATGAAAATTGAGCCACGAGGAGCTAGATGTCATACAGGTGTCAAGAAGATTGTGTTATCTGCCAAAATTATGGGAATTGATGGCACCATAACCTTGAAAGACAAATAATTCAATTGTTGGATAAATGGACAGCATGATGACTTCATAGGGTTTTGACAGGGCCGAGTTTTCCCATTTGAGATCGCAGATGCCATTGTTACAAAACGCATTATACAGGCGTTGTTAGGGTATTACTATTGTAGTGTTGGGATTTCATTGGTAGTTTGACCCAAAATGAAGCAAATTAAATTTCCTGACTGCAACATTAACGAAATTATAGAGCGCAGAGTTGTCGACCCTCTGGAGGTGCCATATCCTTATCATGGCCAGATATCAGTTGTACATTACAGATGCATTCTTCTCCTATTCAGTGGTTGTTGTTAGAAAAGGAACTAAAGGTTCACCAAGGCTATGTGAATGCACTAGCATGGAACTCAAAAGGCTCTCTTCTAGTGTCTGGATCAGATGATGCAAGGATTAACATATGGAGCTATGAAAGCATAAATTATTACATGGCATTGACACTAGTCATTCTACGAATATTTTATGTTGCAAATCTGTTCCAGAGACTGGGAATGATCTAGTAATATCTGGTGCTGGAGGTGCAGAGATCTGAGCTTTTTGTCTATCTCAATTAACTGGAAGAAGCTTTAGAGGATCTAATATAGAACAAAAAGTTGTCTTTTGTTTCCATTCAAGGAGAGTGAAAAATATAAGTGGTTGAACATGATAATCCACATGATTGTTTAGAGCGCAAGTGAAAATGACCCTTTAAAGCAACATGATTTTCGTGACGGTATTCTCTGTCCTGCAGCTAGCTCTACAAGGATCAACTATTGCTAGAATACTAAAATCAGTTGTTTAGGGGTTTCTGTTTACATCCGAGGCATAGAAGCTTCACTCTATGAATTTGTTCATGTACATGGAAAACCATTATCAGTTTAAAGTATCCTACAATATATGAGCTCTACATCTAGCCTATAATATATTTTCCTTGCCTGGAAGAATGAAGAGCACGAACGTGAAAGACATAGATTTAGAAACAGAGCTTTCACCAGTGCAAAAGGAAAAATTAAAACCAATTAGTTGGTGAAAAGCAGGGCTTTCACCAGCTAATTAACATATCATAAGGCGAATTAGCTGGTGAAACTACAGAAATAAATTTTTGGAAAGTTAAGCTGGAGAAGAGAAATTTTTGAGTGATTAAAGGGTTATGGGAGCATCAAAGGATTAACCACCAAATAAAAAAAATCAACATCAAAGATTCGTGGAGATTTTGGCACCAAAGGTTAAAAAGGGTCGACTAAAATTTTGGTTATGGTTGTTGAAAGATTCCAGCTACAGAAGACATGTGTCTTTACCCTCCACAACACATCAGAGTCATTAAAGTCATGAAGACCAGATGTCAAAGGTCAACAAAGAAGACAGTTCGAGTCCTAGGAACTAGTCTTTTGATTATCAATTTGTATTTGGTTAGTTTTATTTTCTATATTTAGATTTACAGATCCAAGTTTTCAAGATCTAAAAACTAATTGTAAAGGCTATAAATGCCTATCTTTTTAAGAGATCAGGGTTCAATCCTGGATACATTTTGCTCTTGTACTAAGACTCTTATCTTGATAATAGAATCATAGTCTTCTTTTGTTGTCAATGTCAGATTATTCATGTACTTCATTATTCTGTACTTTATTTTAGTTTAGCTAAGATTCTAAGAACTGTTATTTTCTTATTAAGCTCATTAACTTGAATTAAATAAATTCTTACTATCTTGTATGACCCTACACACTGTTGTACTTAGTTATCTAGACTAGTGTTCTTCATACCCTATTCCAATTACTCTGTCTGATCATTGATTTCTAAAAGCATTGTCTTATTCGAATGCATGATAAGTTGTTCTTCTCATTAGTTATTGAGTTATCCCATTGTTCCAAGCATACCAAATTTACCATATTCTTGAGTTACCAAGCATCTTTGGCCTACAACCCCAAAGAGTTTCTTGGAGTGATAACAAAAATCACTCGCACTAAACATTCCTTTAGATTCCTATGAAACTTTAATGAAGTATATTGGCACACTTCACATTTATGTTCATCACACTTTATTTTTATTTAACCCCACCATTCTTGATGAAGCTTGTGTGCAAGACACACACCTTGAAAGAACATGAAATAATGTTCAATAATATCCCACAAAGAAGCCTTCCATGTTCCCACATAATCAGTTTAAAGGAAAGTTTAAAAGAAAGGACAAAAAGACCACCACTACAAAGAAGGGAGAAGGAAATCCATATTGCACTCACTGCAAGAGGGATGGTTATGACGATGAGAACTGTTGGAAACTTCATCTGAAGAAGAGACCAAATAAGTTGAGTGGAAAGAGGAATACAAAGATCGTTGCTATAGTGCAACAAGATCTTGGTTTCGATTCAGGAGATGAGGAAAATATCACCGCGGTTGGAGTACAAGGTAAAGATTCCCTTCATGCTAGTTCAAGTTCCACTAATGAATCTCATGATGATTAAAGAAAGAGGAATGAATTATTTCACATAAAGGGTTGTATCTAAGCATACTAAGATTTATACTTTGTTTTATCTAGGTTCCCAAGTTAAATTAATATCTGATAGACTTGTCAAAAAAGCGGTCTTGAAACAAAACCACATCCAAATCCTTATCCTCCTGGTTGGGTATACGACAAAGAAAAACTTAATGTCACCAAGTACTGTAGAGTTATATTTGATATTTCTTCAAAGTTGTTTGATGAAGTTGATTTGGTTGTTGTTTCACTTGATATATGTGGCACAGTGTTAGAGAGTCCATATATTTATGATAGAAAAGCAGTCTTCTTTCATCATGAAAACAAATATCACCTTACTAAAAGAGGAGTGGAATACATTTTTAGAGCCCACAAAATGAAGGTAAACACAACACTTGTTAGTGAAGGACAAATTAAAAGACCCATAAACACTAAAAAGAGATATGTACTCATGGTTGTAAGAGAAAATGATGTTGGAACATCCAACGCCTTCCAAGGATATGATCCTTCCCATAAGAAATAATTAATCGATATTTTTTCTAATTATGATGAGATATTTCAAGAACCAGATGGATTACCTCCTAAGAGGTAAATCCAACTTGAAATACACCTTCAACATGATTCTCCCCTTCCTAATGTGGGCATCTACAAGATGTCGGTTATAGATATGACAAAGATCAAGAAACAGGTACAGGACTTGTTGGATCGATGGGTCATCATGCCTAGCTCATCTCCTTGCGGTTCTCTGATTATGATGGTGCCAAAGAAGGATGGAATATGGAGAATGTGTGTCGATTATAGAGCCTCAAATAAAATCATGATGAAAAATCGATATCCTCTTCATCGTATAGATTATTTACTTGATCAATTAAAGAACTATTTTTATTTCACTAAGTTAGATTTGTGCAGTGGTTACCATCAGATCAGGGTTGCAAAACAAGATGCATGGAAAAATTCCTTTAAAACCAAACATGGTCTATTTGAGTGGTTATTTATGTCGTTTGGGCTTTACAATGCCCCACCGACCTTCATGTGTGTAATGAATGATGCATTCAGACCATTATTAGATGGCTTTGTAATTATGTATTTAGATGACATTCTTATATTTAGTGGGACTTGGGATGAACATGTAAAACAAGTATTGGATACTTAGTGAAGAGAAAATTTGTATGTAAAATTGTCCAAATGTGAGTTTGGCAAGACTACACTGGTGTACTTAGGTCATATTGTAGGAGGACGAAAATTGAAAATTGATCCTTCCAAAATTGATGTAATTCTAAATTGACTTGAGCCCACAAATGTAACCATATTATGAAACTTCTTGGGTGCATTTCAATACTGGAGGAGATTCATTGCAAACTTCTCATTTATTGTAGCTCCTTTGCATGCCTTGACCAGTATGAAGAACACTTTTTAGTGGGTAGGAAAGAAACAAAAGACCTTTGAAACCTTGAAGGAAAATATCAATGTAGCACCAGTATTAGCATTTCTGAATCTTCAACAACCATTTGAGATTGACATTGATGCCATCGGTTACACCATGGGTGCAGTATTGATGCAATATTGTAATCCTATCTATTACCACTCTGAAACTTTTAACCAAGCTATTCTTAATTATCCTACATATGATAAAGAGTTGTATGCATAAGTTCAAAGTGTGAAAAAAATGAATCATTACTTGTTAGGGAAGGAAACAATCATACATATAGATCACCATCCCTAACAGTATCTCCAACAACAAACCAATTTGTAACAATCTCGACATTACAGGTGGATGGGTTTTCTTCAACAATTACATTTGGTAATAAAGTATAAAAAGGGTACAAGTAACAAAGTAGCTTATATGCTTTCTAGACCTCCTATTGATACTTCTATTGTTTTGAAGAATGCTTCTTTATCTCATGATAGATATGTTGAACAATATGTTGTTGATGAATATTTTGAAGATTTCTTTGAGAAGCTAACCCATGGTGCACAGGTGGAGAACTATTTTCTGCAGAGGAACTTAATCTATCATCTTGGAAAGCTATGTATTCTTAAAAGTGAACAAGTCCATGTAATACGAGAAGCTCACACTTCTCTTGTGTCTAGGAATTTTGGGGTAGGAAAAACCATGGCTCATCTACAAAGGCTTTTTTACTGGCCTCAGATGAAATCAATTGTAACCAATTATGTAAAGGGGTCTGTGATGTGCTCTACTTGTAAGCCCACTAATAGAAAATTGGGGCTATACTCACCACTTCATGCTCCATATCATCTATGGGAGATTATTTCCATGGACTTTGTAGGGGGTTTACCAATGTCAAAAAGGGTTCATGACTACTTGTATGTAGTAGTGGATAGGTTTAGAAAGATGTGTATCTTTATGACATGTAAAAAGAAGGTCACTACTAAGCAGATTGCTAATCTCTTTTTTTAGTATGTTTGGGTCCACTTTGGGTTTCCCACATCCATTATCTCGGATCAAGATACTTGATTCCTCAAAGAGTTTTGGACAAGTTTGTGGAGAATGATGGACACCAATATGAAGAGGAGTACAAATTTCCATCCAGAGACTGACGGTCAGACATAGGTTGTTAACCGAACAATGGTACATTTGCTTCGAGGCTACTGCAATAAGCATCCCAAGTTGTGGGATGACCAGATACCTTATATTCAACATGATTACAATCGAGCCTTACATTCCTCCACTTATTGTTCTCCATTTTAAACATCTTTTGGATAATCTTTTATCCCGTTGGCTATTGGTGGCCACCCACCTATTCCAACTGGCTCCTCTTGTCCATTTTTAGTTCAACATGTTCTTTTTTACTTCTTTGTAATTGTGGGTTCTACACTTTTGGGGTTGTCTAAAGCCCTACACATCTTCTAGGTGGATATCGGTGGCCTCTCACCTAATCCAATTGGCTTATTTTGTATTTTTTCATGTTAGCACATCTTGTTGTACTTCTAGGGCTGTTTTGGAGGCCTAAACAGTGTTTTTTTGGCTCACGATGGTCAAACTGTAGACGAAGTTAAAGTTTGACAACAAAATATGTATTTATTTGAAATAAATTTCCTATGGGCTATCACGCTCCTAAAACAAAGGTCATATGAAAAATGTATGACCCCAGGAAGTTGAGGTACCAACTTACCCATAGGGGCCCACATGAATTTTGACGTTTCACCTCCTAGGGTTAGATATTTGGATTATAGTGTTTTGGCATTCATGAGTAATATCAACAATCCCTATAGAGACTCATTGAAATGCATTCTACTTAGACGGATGCGCGTAGAAACCAAATATCTTCTTAGAGATAGGTACCATCATTCGATTAAGTGTTTCAGTTCTGAAGTTTTATAGTTTCAAACTATTTCATTATTCAATAGAAGATATTGTTCACTGGATATCTTTGTTATTCTTCATATGTTTGTGTTTATTGTATTCAATATATTACTCAGTTCGTTCCACTCCTAAATCTATATCAGTAGTCTGGTCTTCATTTATTTTTCTTTGTGCATGTCCCCAACAAGATCCGGGTACAATAAGTTGGGACTCGAACCAATCAAGCCATTTCAATATCACTCGCACCGAGCCTTACAACAACCCATGGGGGAAGAAAATAAGGATGGTGGAGCAAGAGATCCTATTAAAATGTTGCCCGAGGAAGCCCTCACATGACAAATGACAGAAATGATGGACAACTTCACGTGGATACTTTGACAACTTCCCATAGGAGAAGCATATTCATCAATTGACCATGCAATCCCCTTCAAGGTATAGGTAAATTTTTATATTCCATTATTTGAAGGAATGATAGATGCAGATGTTGTATATAAATGGTTGAATCTGCTTGAAGGGTATTTTTCAGTCCATAGTTTTTCCAATAGGGAAAATATCACTTTCGCACTCCTCATGGTCATTCCCCATGTTAAATATTGGCGGGATACTTACTCTGAGCAAAGGGGCGTAGAGGAATCTGCAATTTTTGTGGTGGCCCATACATGGGATTCCTTCCGGGATGCCATTAAAGAACAATATTACCATGTTGGAAGCTACAAGGACCAGTACACCAGATGGACCACCCTACATCAAGAAAGGGACCAGACAGTACCATATTTCACCAATATTTTCCACACCCTACACACCAAATTGGGTATCAAGGACTCTGAGCGTTATATGGTGCTCAAATACCACAATTATTTTCATAGATACATTCAAACAAAAATGGATTTTGTGGAAATTGCCTCATAGATACACCTAAATTTATGTGGAAACCCAAATGGGATAAAACCACATAATTATTTCTTATATATATCAAGAATACATTCATAGGAAGCACCAAATTCCAAATTATCCATAACCAAATGGAAGGCAACACAAACCCCCTGATTTACAAGCACGAACCTAAAGGAAGCACCAACTTGTTGAGTTCTTCGTCATAAACTAGAAGGATAAAACAACCCCATGATTTACAGGAACTAACCTGAAGGAATCATGAACTCCATAAGTTCTTTGACATCAACCGAAAGGAGTATAAAACCTCCTTTCCTTTCCCTATCCCACCACCCTGAAATATAAGTGTAGACTCATTGTCACTACCACTGATACTGTCACTGCCAATGTCACCAATACAACCAACATTTCACTATCACTATCACATCAACCAACCTGTCAGTGTCATTTTTACATCAACATGAGACTTCCATTGTAATTTTTCACATCAACCAACCTATCATTTTCTATGCCACTATATTTATCATCGATATACCATCATCAACCAACTAATCCACTCACATGGATACAAAATCCATCACCATAACATGTACATAAACCTGTACCATACCATGTACATCAACCATGTACATAACCCTGTACCATACCATGTACATTAACCATTCACATAAACCTATGCCAAACTAAGACTCAACCATGTACCATACCGAGTACATCAACCATGTACCATATCACATACATCAACCATGTATCGAACCTCGACATGTACAGACATAAAAAATACATGCATCTCATACATGTACCAATAATATGCATCACACCATGCACCAAATATGTTCCTCAAACATATACCAATGCCTCAAGAAGATACCATGGCATGATCATCACATCATCAACAAGTATCCAAGATGTACCTCAAACCATGTGCCTCAAGTATGTTCCAACATCCATAAACCATATACTAAAAGATACCTTCAAACAAATTCCATATCACTTATATACCATAAAACAAACCATATGCCAAGTATCCAACATGTGTCTCTAATAGTGTATCATACCATCACCAAGGTGTACCATGCACAATCATGACATGCCTCAAGCATGTACCATACCATAACCAAGCATAAGACTCAAAACCAACACATAAACATACTTGCAACCTCTAGTCACAATGATGTGTCAAATCATAGACATACCTTCGTTAGCTTAAACAAACATGCACTATCATATTTTTCATCTTCTTTCTTGTCCTTGCGGGACTAAGACTATTGTCTAGCGAGGCCTCATGTGACAAGACCTAGACAACCTGTTGGTGTGCCTCGTGAGACACCATAATCCTGATCTACGAGGGACAATCAAATTAGGGTTTTTATATAAAACCCTAACTATCCTATGTGATCGATAAACTCTCTTGCTTCTCACTCTCATTTCCTTAGATTTCACTGTCACAAACCTGTCAATAGATCACTTGTTCACTAGAATATATTCGATAGAATGTGTGAGTAAATGTACTTATGAGATACTTCTTGAGCTGTATATATACATTTTTTAAGGAACCTCTTTCCTTAACTTTATGGCTTCTTGAAATTTCTTTTTACAACCGCTTCACCCTTTCATAAATGACTTTCAATCAATTAGGGGCTTCTTGAACATTCTTCGGGGCTTCCAACTTCATTAGGGCATATCTCCCTAACCGTGAGGAACCACCTGGTGTACCACCTACCGTTGGAAATGGAACAACAATGAATATCCATCTATGGGTGTTTTACCTGCATTTACACTGTCCTTCATTCCCTTATTTCTCAAACAACTTCAGGATTCATGACCACACCTATGGGTTTCTTGTAGACATATTCAAAGCATATTCCTATGAGGGTCATGGTTAGAGATACTCCATAAGGTTACCACTTTTGAGACTTATCCAAATACACCCATCACATCTATTGACATCAATGAAAACCACTACTTATTGACATCAATGACAACCAACTGTCCAACAACATCAATGACAACCACTACTTATTGACATCAATGACAACCAACTGTCCAACAACATCAATGACAACCAATTTTCCAACAATCTCCCCATTTGGAATTGATGGAAACCCTCATACTCCACATGTGACCAATTCTCCTCTAATGTTTCTCTCCTCATGTTTATCTCCCCCTTTGAAATCAATGGAAAAGGGTATCTCCCCTTAGGGTTGCTCCCCCTATCTTCATGCTTATAANTTTGGAATTGATGGAAACCCTCATACTCCACATGTGACCAATTCTCCTCTAATGTTTCTCTCCTCATGTTTATCTCCCCCTTTGAAATCAATGGAAAAGGGTATCTCCCCTTAGGGTTGCTCCCCCTATCTTCATGCTTATAATATTTTTCTTTTGATATTTATATCTTTCCCCCTTTGACATCATGGGTAAAAAGGTTATCTCCCCCTGTTGATATACCTTCTATGAACACTCTTTCTCTAACTTCATGTGTTCCCCCCATATTCATTCTTCTGATATCCTTCTATGACAATTTATCTTCCTTGAATTATCTACAATATTTCATGTAGATCAATGTGGGATTTCCTGTATATTATTTATTTCCTCTCTTCTGGTGTTCTTTTTCCATTAGTGCTTCCTGTTTTAATTCACTAACATATATAAAAAACATTCAAAATTTTATTTTACTTCAAATATTTATGACTTGTCATTTTCACCTAACATTAATGACATATCCAACAATTTTACTTTGATAATATAGCTTCTATTGACAATTTATATTCCCCTGTTCTTTTGTGCCTTTCACTGCTTGGCTTCCTGTGACCAATTGAATCCACTTGTATGATTCCAATTTTTAATATGTTTTCATACACTGTTACATATCTGTCTAGACTTGATAAATATCTCATGAATCCATCTCTTCCCATATGTCATAAAAATACCCATGATTATTCTATTCAACTACGCACAATATTGACCCATCTGTTGCAACTGATCATAGTGTATTCCTGATATCCAAACTGAATCAAGTCTTTCAACTAGTCTTCCCTATATGAAAATAATATTCTACGTGTATAGAAAAACATGTACTAAATATAACCCTGCTTGAATACATGCATGGACTACAATAATGAACCTCTGCATGTGTAACTTCTAGCCGATACCTACATGGGAACACTACTTCTTAATCGATCAATTTTTCATTCTATAAAAATGTTATATGATTGCTTTGAATCTGTCTCTGTAAACACTTCATACTACTCGAAAGATATTTCTTTGATCGATAGAGCCACTGCTTATACTCCCCTATTCAATATTCATATTTATTGGGAGTCTCCAAGATGAATGGCTTAGAAAAATACCCACTCTGATGTGGGATAATATTCTTCTTCATCTGTAGACTCATCATCTTTTTGAACTCTGACTTCTTCCTTTTTTACTATTGATTCATTATGATCTTGCACTACAATTCCTGAGAGTACTATCTCTTGGCCCTGTTCTTTATTCACCTGCTCTTCTTCTCTTTCTCGCACTATTGTAAATTCTATGATCTCTGGGACATGTTATTCATTCACATGCTCTTCTTTTCTTTCTTTTCTTTCTTTTCTTTTCCAAACCTTCATGTATCTTACATTGAATTTTTCTATCATGGAGGGCTCAATCATGCTTCTACAATTCCAATCTATGTGACCATAATTGTGGCATTTGTAACATTCAATGTTGTGGGAAGCCACATAGGCATTTTTGTCTGAACATTTCTTCCATATGCTTTACAATCTACAGCCTTATGTCCAAAGTTAGTACAAATAAAACAATGACCATAAAATAAAATTTCATACTTGGGAGTGAATGATCTTCTTTGCGGTGTAGTCCTTCTGAATTCATTCCTTGACTAATCATGATCTTCTCTTTTGTTGATGCCTTCATCATGATTGAAGCTTCTTTGTTTCTTGAATGTGGAAGGTCTTATTGAATACCTATCTCTATTATACTCATTCTTGTTTGATTCTTGTTGACCATGATTCATTCCTTTGAGTACTTCTACATATCTCTTAGCCTTTTTTGTATTCTGTGGATTCTATTTTCTTCAATGCTCTCGTCATGGTTTGAATTTTCCTTGCATGAGGCCTCACTGATGTATCTAAAATATGTTTTTTATAGTTCTGAATATTTCTTCAATTTCTTTTTAAGCTTGTCAACTTCAACCCTTAATAAGACAACTTCTTCTTCAAGCTTCTCACAATATTCTTCCTTCTTTATCATTTGGATCTTAATTAGTTATTTTATTCTCTTGGCTTCCTCAAGTTGAATTTTCAAGGAGATGATTTCTTCTTCAAGTCTTCATTCTCATTGATTTAATTCTTCTTCAAGCTTGTTTTCCTTAAGTTCTTCTTTCTAATCTTCTTCCTTTCTTGATGATGTAATTTCATCTTCTAGACGCTACTTTTCTCCCAACTGATTTTTGTATGTTTCTTCAATTCTTTTATTTTCTTCTAATTGGACTTCTTTAGAAATTTGAACACCTTCCTTTAGCTTGATCAATTATTTATTGAGTGACTTGTTTTCTTATATTTGTTTCTTAAGTCCATCTAAAGAACTGATTAGTTCTACTCCAAGATCTATTATGCCTCTTTCACAATCTTCTTCTTCTAAATCTGTTTGACATGATGAGCATGTTTATTCTCGTTAGGATTTAACATATTATTTTTTATGATCAATATGTTATCTCCCCATGATAGGATGAGAATCCTCAAATTATATATTATGTAGCTTATCCCAAAGCTCTTTGGCTAATGAACATTTTCCTAGTTTGAATTTTACCAGATCCAATAATCCTTCCAAGATGAAATCCATTGCTATTTTTTTTTCTCTTCAATTCATTTTTGGATGCAGTATTCAGTTTCTTTGATCCAATGTATCCTGTAACAATTGAGTACCAAACAACATACCATGTACCTATAAAAATGTTTTCATTATTTTATTCCACATCTCATACTTCAAACCAATCTGAAAATAAAAATATGGTTTTCAATTCCTATACAAACTGTTGCTCTCCATGATTTTCCTTCCAGTGGTTAGACTATTTCTTGAAGGACTGGCTCTGATACCAATTGTTGGAATACTGAGAGGGGGGGTGGGTGAATCAGTATGAGATTTTTTTACCAATTTTAATCATAATATTGAAACTTCAACTTTATCAACAATGTATCATTTATGATTGCATTCAATATATCATGATCATATAACCATAAGTAGTATCATCACATCAAATAACCACATGCACAGTACACCAAAATTTATGTGGAAACCCAAATGCGAGAAAACCAAGGAATGATTTCTTATATATATCAAGAGTACATTCATAGGAAGCACCAACTTCCAAATTCTCCACACCAAATGGAAGGAGGCACCAACCCCATGATTTACAAGAACCGACCTGAAGGAAGTGCCAACTCCTTTAGTTTTCAGGAACTAGCTGGAAGGAGGCACCAACCCCCTTATTTATAGCCACCAACCTGAAGGAAACACCAACTCCCTACGTTCTCCGAAACTAACCATAAGTATGATACAAAATCCTTTCCTTTTCCCATCCTCTGGCCCTAAAATATAAGTGTAGACTAATTGTCACTACCACTGATACTTTCATTTCCAATGTCACCAATACATCAACCAACATGTCACTGTCATTTTCACATCAACCAGCCTATCACTGTCATTGTCACATCAGCCAATGTGTCACTATCATTGTCACATGAACCAACCTATCAGTGGCACATCAACCAACTTGAAACTGTCATTGTCACATCAACCTGTGACTACCATTGTCACATTAACCAACATGTCACTGTCTCTATCAATATCTCTATCATTGATATACCATCATCATCCAACTGATCCACTCACATGGATACAAAAACCATTATCATACCATGTACATCAACATGTACCATACCATGTACATCAACCTGTACCAAACCAAGCATCAACCATGTACCATAATGAGTACATTAACCTTGTACCATATCACATACTTCAACCATGTATCAAACCTCAACATGTACAAACATCACCATGACATGCACTTTATACATGTACCAATAACATACCTCACACCATGCACCAAAGTTGTGCCTCAAACATATACAAATGCCTCAAAAAGATACGAAAGCATGACCATCACATTATCAACAAGTAGCCAATATCTATCACAAACCATGTGCCTCAAGTATATTCCAACATCCATAAACCATATACTAAAAGACACCATCAAACATGTTCCATATCAGTCATATACCATACCAAAAACCATATTCTAAGTATCAAAGATGTGTCTCTAACAATGCATCATACCATCACCAAGATGTACCATGCATAATCATGACATGCCTCAAGCATGTACCATACCATAACCAAGAATAATCATAAAAAACAACACATAAGCATACATGTAGCCTATAGTCACCCTGATGTGTCAAATGTCATACATACCTTCCTTAGCTTCAACAACCAGACAGTAGCATATTTTCACTTTTCTTCCTTTTCCTCATGGGACTAATACTGTGGTCTAGTAGGCCCTCATTTTATGAGCCCTAGAAAACCCATGGGGGTGCCTCTTGGGACACCCCAAGCCTCTATTGTATCGAAACTCCCAACACTGCTCACTCTTCGTTGCCTCATATTTTGTCATCACAAACTTGTCAATAGATTACTAATTCACTAGAATATATTCAATAGAATGTGTGAGTGAATGTACTTATGAGACACTTCTTGAGGTGTATATATACTTTTTCTAAGGAACCTATTTCCTTAACTTTAGGAGTTCTTGAACTTTCTTGTTACAACCACTTTACCCTGAATAAATGACTTGCAACCAATTAGTGGTGTTGGCATAGGGGAAGACCCATGGTTCAACGCTTCAATAGAGAACCAAAAAAACCCTAATAACCATCCCTTTCGAAAACACCTGCGAAGCAGGTGAAGTCTCGCCCGAGGTAGAAGCAAGGGGGGTTACAGGACTCAAGTGTTTGTAACCAAGTTGGGACACAGATTTGTGATTATAATACTTTGCAAATTACTTAAAAGATAACATGCATTAACTTATCAACTTCATTCACATCGTAGAACAAAACCTGGGGATAGATCAACACAGTAGCAATGACAAAATACACATCGCGCTTAGTATCATAAGTAGATCTAGAAAATTCAATATAAATAAAGCACTAAGAATTCATGGATCTATATATCATATAAAACAATCAATTCACTAAGCAAATTCACAACATAAACATCATATCACAAAGAAAACCATCAACACATGATATACGTGGTTCACTGATCTAAAAATGAAGAAGACTTGAAAAACTTGAATAATTATTACAAGTGAAATGTTATGTGTTTTAAAGCAACCGGATCAATTTGCAACACATAATAAAGGATTACTTATGTAAAAATACACATAGACAACAACATAAAACATTGAACATCAGCACATAAACACAACAACTTGATAAAGGAGTCCACCCCACTCCGGGCTACATCTCCTGGTCCAGCTTCCAATGGATCATTATTATTAAATTGCTCAAAGTGCTCAAAAACATGCCTTACAATTCTCAAAATGACAAACTGACTGCTTCAATGGCTCCGCAGCGTCCCAAAACCCCAGTCTGGTCTCTTTCGGCACCTGAAACGGTCGAAAAATGAAGAAGATAGCTTCCTTGAAATCTCCCTCTTCAACTTTGTTGTCTCTGGTTCTACAAATCACACCCTTGTTCTTCAAACCTGGATCACACGCTCATTTAAGCATAAAAACTTGGCACCGGGTGCAACCACGCCAACCGTGCAAACCGTAGGACAGTTAAGGCACCTCCAGCCCCTAACCACCTCGGCACTCGGTCATATGGCTCATAGGACCTTGGGCTCGGCAAAAAAGTGGTTTAACTGTTTTGGAACCGTGCAACCAATTGTGTAACTCCCGCGTAAGGTACAACCACATACACACATGGAAATATGGTTAAATGTATACAATATAACCGCGGGTTGTCAAACCGCGTGCAAATGTTTAACCCGGTGCCACATACAAATATATATAGTTTAAAACTTTGGGTTTATTACATACATCCGCACCATTATGGTGGTCATATCAATGGTTATAATATATGTGTTGCGCACGGGTATTACCATATTAACACATGGTTATATGTGTTGAACTATGGAACCATGGGTCGGGGCTTAAGACCCGGCCCGCGCCCTTTTCCATAACAAACAATACGTAACTTTAAATGTAATGTGGCCCGCCTTCCTAACAAGGGACAAGTGGCGGTATGTTGGCTAGCGGAGTAATATAAAGTCTTTACAAAAGGGGAGGTCCAGGGGTCAAACCCCACGGACTCCCAATAAACTTTTATATATGAAAATAATGACCAATGAATGAGCAACACGTGGCACCCTCGGGTTGGGCCACGTGTCCTCATATTATTCGCCCAAAACGAACACGTGTCATCATGCTACTCGCCAATATCAACCAAATGAAAATGTGCCACGTCACCCACCTGCCACGTCCGTATGGATGGTACGGCCCTGCCACGTCATCGTACGGACTGTACGGACAGGTACAGTCAGCATCCCAAAATTTTTCCTGCTTGGCTCGATGGATAGATCGCGATAACTCCTTCATACGGACTCCGTTCGCGAAAGTAAATATACCGCCGGAATTAGGAAGACCAGACAGACGCAATGGCACTGTTTTCGTCGCATTCCGAGCACTTTGAAAATTGAGCAAAATTTGATCCCATGATCACACCTCCCCATTAGGAAGCTTTTGGACATCCAAAAGACTATCTCAGTCTATGTGAATATGAGGGTATAGTTCCCTCACCCTTCCAACCTCAATCCACTTGGCCTTGCTTGCATTCGTTCCTTTAAGACCAACTCGCAAATACTCCACATTTCCTCGCTTCGAAGTTCGCATCCTCCTGTCAAGTATGGTGTCTTCCTGCAGTTTGGTTAGATACTCTGGCAAAAAATCATCTATGGAAGGAATCTGAACATGCTCTCCTTGATCATCGATCAATGGAGGCTCATATAACTTCAAATTCTCAACATTAACAACTGCATACATCTGCATATATGGAGGCAAATCTAAACGAAAAGCATTGTTACCA